>ML821298.1:13214-25280 GCA_009831015.1 Picea engelmannii
AGCCCTTTCCTCTATCCTTTTGTCTTCCCCTGTTCTCCATGTTCAACGCATTTCCTGATGTCTCACCTGTGCTTTTCCATTGCATTTCCTCACTAAGGATAACACCAACAACATCATCAAATTTTAAAGTATTTGAACCAGAGGCAGAGTTACTTACAGCCATGACCAAGCCATTCTAGCTTTATGGCAATGAGCACAAGATTAAAAGAGACCTAACCTCATCATCAAAGTCCACTTTTACAGAAATTAGTTGATTAGTAACCGTATTAAATTCATTTAAATGCTCTGCAACATAACCACCTTCTGACATCTTCATATTAAATAATTTCGTCATTAGAAATACCTTATTCAACGTCGAGGGCTTTTCATACAATTTGGCCAATGCATCCATCAAACCCTTTGTTGTCTTTTCTTTCGAAATATTGAAAGCCACCGACGCTGCCAGGCTCAATCGTATCATTCCTAGAGCCTTTCTGTCAAGAATCTCCCATTCTTCGTCCTTCATGGCCGTCGGCTTCTTTGCTACTCCACTCAATGGTAGGAATAGATCCTTTTGATATAAATAGTCTTCCATCTGCATCTTCCATAACTAGTAGTTTTGGCCGTTAAATTTCTCGACCCTAAACTTTCCATCTTCCGACATTGCTCCCACTCGAACCAGGAACCCTCTTTTCCTGCGAGTTACCTCACGCTCTGATACCAGTTGTTAGAAAAACAAGACCGCAGAGCAATAAAATAAAACAAATGCAGAAACAAAACACAGAAGACACACAATACAAGAGAGACACAGATTTACGTGGTTCACTTAGTGTGGGCTACGTCCACCAGAGAAATTTCCAGTTCCTTCCTTTATTATTATCCAACAAATGAAGGGATACAACCTACAACAAAACCCGTTGTAAATTCCTCTTCTTTCTCTCACAGTATCCTCTCTCAGAATACAATATTCACCATCATCCATAGCTGCAATACATTTCCCTCATAAAAGAGGGTTGCCTTCTAGGGCAAAAAACCTTAACATAATCTCTACCATTAGATCTGTGACCTTATAATGAACGGTCCAGATTTACAATGAAATTACAATATACTTTTACAAGGAAATTTTTTCTTCGGGGGCTTCGCCCCCGAACCCTTGCTAGGGGCCCGCTTGTCCCCAAACCCCCCAGCTGGGGGGATAGTCCCCCCGGACCCCGCAGAGGGGGTACCCCCCCTCTGCACTCCCCCACGTGGAAGAGTGTACATACTTCTAGGGTGTAAATACTTTATGGGGTATAAACATGGCTGAAAGCAAGGACCTTTGAATCAGGAAGATAATCAGGCTCTACAACCAACATAATTATGGTGTACTCAAAATCGCATGGTACACTATCATGGTTAACCGCGCTAGCCAAGGGAGGGATGTAATTGGGTACTATGGTTGGAATCATTTTTGCATTCATGAGATCATATTTATGCTTGGTTCTCTTTTTTGCTGATGGCTGGTATGGTTCTGCTTTGTGACAAGTCAATGGAGAATCTTGCACCGTTCTCATCAATGAAGCTTGTATACCTACAGACATCGACATGACTCTTTCAGTCATGAGGTCGATTATAACTTCTTTGAAAACTTTCTCTGTAATGCTGGACTCGGCCAACATATGTGCTCGAGATTGAAAATATTAGGTTCAGGGAGTAACTTAGACATGACAATACGATAGAGGGAAATAGTGCAATGAGCACTATGTAAAATTAGCGATTCTGTGGGCTCAGATTCATGGTTAGAAAAAGTGTTCTCAAGGCATGGCACGATGGGATAAATATATAAATTGGAAACAAATCTCTTGAAATGGGTGGTGATGGGAAAGAAGCCTTCAATAACTTTGTTTTGTCTGTTATGATGTGGTCCAACGGTATGATGGCGAACCATAAATTCCTTTCGCCCCGTTCGGAGGGTTGGCTGAATGGTTATATTAATCCCAATGGCTATATTACTTTTCCATGGTGAAGTTCCATGTGATGCTATTATGTTATCCTGACGAAGTTCCAATTTTGAAAATTTTTCTTCTGCAAGGTTCCTTATGGAACCTTCTGTAACTTGTCGATCTTAGCTCTCTTCTTACTTAGCTTTCTAGCCTTCTTTCCAGTGAGCTTCATCTTGGTATGATTTTTTCCATTTTGATTATTATCTTCTTATGGCATAGTTACTTCATATTGTTGAGATTCTTTCCTAAGATTCGAGGGTGATGATTCTTCTTTAGCTAGAATAGGCACTTCAATATTTTGTGGGTGTTCTAGTGTTATTGCAACTTTGACATCTGATTCTCTGGTGTTAAATAGATTTGATCTATTCTTCTATTCTTCAATCAAGTGTGTGATCCTTCTAGTCATAAAATCGTTTAACTCTTGCTTCTTCTTCTCTAAAATGTCTTCTTCTTCTTTCCTTCTGTTATGATCTTTTTCAATCCAAGGTTTTCCTAGTAACATGGTAAATGTGGCGATGTTCTCAATAAATTTAACAATCTCAAAATCTTCCTTTGTCGAAGTTCCATTAGCATGCATAGAAATCCTCGTGAGATTTCCACATAGGTTTATCATTTTTCCTCTAGATAGCCCTATTCCTCCCAATGAAGGAGTCATAGCAGGCTTCCCTAAAAGTTCCCAAGTTCTTTCTGTCATGATATTCACCTGTGTTTCCTCATCTAGAACATAATCAATGTCAAAGTATCCTATTCTTGCTTCAAGGAATTATTTTTCTTTGAATAGATCTAATAAGATGACATGTCGGTGGTCCTTCAGGGTTTCTCTTATCTACAACAATGCTTTCTTTGATTCTTTCTGGGGTTCTGCCATTTATGGATCTACCTTAGGGTTTTCTTGTCCCATGTTCATTCATTCAAGCTTAGCAATAATTCTAGGGCAATCCAATATTTCGTGGTCCATATCTTTGCAACATAGACAACTAGGTATTCTCCCAGGGAATTCCTTAGCAAGATGTCTTGGTTTTCTGCAATTCTAGCAAAGGGTTAATCCTCTCTTTCTTTTAAATGATCCCCAACTCTTTCTATACTATGCGCTAGGATCCTAGTAGCTAACTTGCAAACAGTTCTTTCTAGTATCCTACATCCACTTGTTAGTCCAAACATTCTTTCTATGAATAGGTATAACATATATTTCACTATTCTTATCATATCTATGCATATCAAACCTTCTTTCATCTGTTAGGGCCCTAGTTTTCAAGCTAGGATAAAATCTATCAAACATACTTCGATCCATACTTTAGAAACACAAATTTTCACTTATCTTACTTCTACAAAGCACAAAGCCTTCATATCTAGAACTTTTAATTATTCTTACCTTTATCAGAGCACCGAGCTTGCAAATCTTGTGTTTTTAAGAAAAACTTCTTACTTTTACCTTTCTCAAAGAACAAAGCCTTTAGATCTTACCTCTTTTCTTCCAATCAGACTTCTTTTCTTCAACACGGATATTCTTAAACTAAGTAGAGTACTGCACACTAGAAAGAGAGATCTATGCACAGAGCTTCCACAGTTTTAGGTTAGAGTTTTTCACAAAGCTTCTTTTTCCTCAATTCCCAACAATCACAGTTTCAGGTCCCGACAACGGAACCATTTGTTGGCACAGGGGTAGACCCAGGGTTCAACACTACAACATCTCACCAACAAAACCCTAACTACCTACCCTTTCGGCAACACCTGTGAAGTAGATGAAGTCTCACCTGAGGTAGAGGCAGGAGTGCTTGTAGGACTCAGGTGTCTGCAACCTTAGTTGGGACATAGATCTATGATTGTAATACTTAACGGAGAACTTAACATTGATAGTTCATCAATATTTAACCACTATTCTACTCTGTAGATAAAATAAAGCATCACATCATTCACTAGGATCTAATGTATCTAAGCACTTATCATAAAGAGGTAGATAAATCTAGCATATTCTAGTACTAAGAAAATTCACATAGGTCATATCTACATCCATATACATCATTAAAAAAAAGCATAAGCAAATCTATCCATATATATCAAAGCACTTAGCAAGTAAAGACATAATTACATCAAGACATCGCACAAAGCAGAGAAACACAGCATATACATGGTTCACCCCCGCCCTGGGGCTATGTCCACCAACTCTTCTTCTTCTTTATTGTATTCAGTTAATTAGTTACATGCATAGAGACACAAAATCATACTCTGCATAGGACATGAGATATGTGTGCACCTTGCTAGATCCTCCTTCCTCGATCTTGGTTACAGCACTAAGCCTTCTACAATCACTTGCACTCAGCTCTGCAAACTTCACACAGTATGTACAAAGCTCTTACAATCCTTCAATCACATAGATCTATCACTTATCCATCTGTCTAACATCACATAGATGTCTTCTCTATATATGCTTACATTTCCTAGACATCTATATATACATTACAAAATAGGCCTAAACATGGGTAAACCCATGGGTTGATATCCCATACCTGTTACCTAATCCCAATTCCCAAAAATGACCCAAAAAGGGGCTGAGATCCCACAATCTATGCTTCGTCTTGTGCTCCTCCTTTGAAAATTTGTCAAAGTCCCAAAATAGGTCAAACTTGACCAAAGCTCTCTCAAAACTTGGTCAAGGGATAACATTCAAACTCACTCGGGCTCCTTGGAGGGTAAACCCACAGGTAAAACCGTGTGGGAAATTACACCAAGGTGTAATTCGATTAAGCAGGTCGCTAACGTAGCTGATCCACATGCTCTATCCCAACCACTTATTATATTGAACTCGTGATGTTAGATTTCATCACCAACTAATGGTTTCATTGTGGGAAGTTTTGTTTGATTGTTTGCTTCTTAGATTTTTAGTGTGTGTTGTTTTTTTTCCCTAGTGGAATTTAGGTCAAGCCAGTTTCAATGGCATCAGTTCCTATGAGTACCAATGAAGGAACCCCTTTACTTTGGGAACCTTTCACCTTTCCTTGTTTTGGAAACATTTGTCCTTTGTGCATTGCCACATTGAGGCTTCTCAGAGTCACCATCGGGTTACCGTTTTGGTTGTTCCCAACTCCTGTGATCTCAAATTTTCCCATTGATTTGAATGAAACTAATGCTTTGGATGTAAGAATGCCACCTAGAAATAAATCTCATGTTGAAATTTCACCTTCTTCACTCGTCTAGTCTCCTTCCATTTCTCCTTCTTCGCCTAGTAAAATATCTAAAGTGAGTAGCCAGGTTGATAAGAAGAAGAAGAAACAAAAGGAGAACAAGAAGAAGATGAAACAAAAGGAGAACAAGAAGATGAATCATAAAGATACCAAGCATCAAACCGTATCAGGTCATGTTGGATCCGAGCAACCAACTACTGTTAACGATACTGGGAGTGTTGATAAAGTAAACAAGTGTAAAATGAAGAATCCTAAACCAAAATTCCCTTGCAGGATTTGTAAAGGTGACCTCTTTCTGAGGGATTTCCCTGGTCTCCCCAAAATATTAGAAATGTGGTTTTTCATGTCATCAGCTCTTGCTAGATATGTTCGTGACACCTCATCAACTAGTGACGTTAAGGTTGGTAAGAATAATAGAACCACCAAATTTCCTTGTATGTTATGTGAAGGTAATCACCACTCTCACCTTTTCCCTCGTATGGATGAGGCTTCTTATCTCTTGTAAAATATTCAACTTCCAACTAGTTATCGTAAGATCTCTCCCAAATCGTCGTTATTCAATAAAATGGTCAATACGATTCCATCTCTGGTCAATCTAGTTGATTAGGTGGTCAACCTGGTTTCATCCTCAGTTGAACCAGTAACCCAAGTAGTTGATCCAATTCCATCATTGGTCAACCCCACTCTTAATCTAAAGAGTGAACACAAAGTAGTTGATCTGAGTCCATCATCAATCGATCCCACTCCTCCCTTAAGGAATGCATCCCAATTGGTCATTATGATTCCATCATCAGTCGATACCAATCCTAATTCAAGGAGTGAGGATATCACTTAGGTATACCTCGTTAATATTGATTCACTTGGAAAAGGGGACACTCTGCCCATCCCGATGGCACCCCCTTCAAGCACTCAAATGATATTATATTGATTGGAATAATTTGATAGAACCATATCTTCCTTATTACGTGCCTTTCCAAATCACCGTCTAGGTTTGTGATAGGAATATTCCTAATACTATAATAGAAGAAGGTTCTTCTATTAGCATATTATCCACAAATGATTGGCAAGCTCTTGGTTCACCTCGTCTTGTGCCAGTGACTCAGAATCTATTGGCCTTTGAAAAAAAAGTTAGTAAACCTTTAGGGATCCTTCCTCAATTTATGATTACTTTGGGAGAAAAAATGGTATATATCGATGTGTTGATATTTCATGACCCCTTGTACTTTAACCTCCTCCTCAGGAGAGACTATGTCTACATTATGAGAGATTTTGTGTCCACTCACTTTCAAGTGATATGTTTCCCTCACAATGGAAACATAGAAATAATCAACCAACTTTCATTCATTGACCCTCATATGATGGTCAATCATCCACCTTCCCTGAATGGTACATACATGCCATCGATTCTTGCTCCACCGCATGTCAATTATGTAATGACTCGTCCCATGCATTCAACTCTGAATGAGAGGGAATATATCCCTTCTCCTGAGTTATATTCATTATTTAACATAGTCATCTCTTAAATAGGGCTATTAGATCCATATCTCCCTACCCTTCTCGAGGTCGTCGACATGTATTCCTTCCGGAGCAGTTTTCTTCCATCTAGCGAAGATATCCTGGAATCCATGGTTGATATTTATCCCTTTACATGTATCCCTTCCATAACATTTTCCTCTTGGAATCCATTATCAAGGAGAGGTAATGGGCATAGTTTTCCTCTCTATGGAAATCTCGTTAAAAAATGAAACAAAAGCTATGAGCATAGTTTCTCTTCTCTGTGGAAGTCTCCTTAAAAAATGAAACAAAAATATGGGGATTGAACTTGTATTTATGAGTATATATCTTTTAATATCTCTTTTCATGTGTCAATATAATTAAAAAATGAAACATTCACCTCTCCCATTGAGTTGAGTCTTTAACTAGGTCTCGTAATTGAACCTTCCTTTCATCTGCCCTTATCCTTTTTCTCCATCTGGTACAAAAATTGGTGACAGCCTCAATGTTGAATAATGGAATGAAGCTTGGGGGGGCATGTATCCAGCCTTTGATTATCATTCTAGAGTTAATCCACTAGCTTCTCAAGTTGGAGGAAGAGAACCGACCACCCATGGGTATCCCTCAAAACCTTAGGAAATTATGTTGGGAAATTACAAGCATAGTCTAATTTTGTTTCAATATTGTGTAAAAATGAAACCAATTCTGATATTAATCTTTGTTATTTATCATGATCATAAATACATGAGAATGTGACCGAGTATAATTTTATCACTTTTTCGGACTCGTAAAGGTTATACGAAAAAGGAACCCCCTGGAGTTTCCTTTAATCTCTTTTCAGACTCTCTAAACATGAAATGATTTTCGAGTGATCTTGCTTCCTTTCAAATGCGTTAAAATATTTGAAGGGGAGTCTTTCAAGTAGTATTTTATCTCTTTTTCGGCCTCCGAAGACTACTTATGAAAAAAAACACTCTAATAAAGCATGATTAGAAGATTTATCCCTTGTATTTGTTTACACTTTTTTCGTTCTTGGGAGACTAATCTTACGAAATATCCATCGATGAAGTCGCCTTTAATTTCTTTTCAGACTCTCTAAACATGAAAAACCACCGATTTTACCTTATTTGGGCTCGTAAAACTATACAACAAAGGACCTATATGGGTCCAATCTCTAGGGCTTATATGGGAATGAATCCTTACTTCATCTAGTTCATTAAGTAAAGGAAGAGGAACTTATCGTAGGTGAGTTATACCGAGCACCTATTACCCTCCTCAAGCTTGTTAAAAAATAAAGGGGTACTCATCTATCTAGTTGGGAAAAAAATTTAAAGTAAGTGGGTCAAATCTTTGGGAATCCTTTATGGTAGCTATTGTCACCCTTGAACATGGAAATTGTTTGCGTCTCTTCTTACCATTGGGTAATCCACTTATCTCTAATTCATACCAATTCCATGTGTTTCCATATTGTTTTGTCCAATCGAAGAGAGCTCTTATTTCTGTCACATTAAATTCTTGGTACTCGTTCAGTCAATGCTTCCAAGTCAGTGGTCGTGCCTCATCATGTTCAAGGGAATTTTCACTTCAAACCATCCATCTGTAGTATTACTAGTTTCCATTTCCTGTGCCAGTCCATACTCATTTGATTCACCATCTTATATCACTTTCATGTGTCTATTTCATGTCGATGATGGGGGATACATCAAGGCCCTCCTTCAATGAGTCTTTTCCTATCGACTTTAGAACATCAACTGAGAATTAGACTTAGAAACCAATTATTACCTTGGGACTTGCATGCCTCAATGGCAAGCCTCCTTGATTCCGACAATAGGTTTACATCATTGACCTCTGATTGGATGATTCCGTGAATGTTCAAATTCAAGTCATTTATTCACATTTGTGGGAATGTAAAAGGGTACCTTGGGAATCATTGACATTATTAATGATTTCCCTCACACGTGTTAACAATTTACCTCAATGATTGGTAATCAAGTGGTTTCTACCATGTTAAACATCAAATCATCTATTCACATGGATAGATTCATACCACATCAGGATTGGGATGAAGACCCTAGGTTGGGCATTCAATATGTTATTTTCTTTCCCCATGATGCGAAGGAGATCATTTGAGCATGCTAATACACATAATGTCACATAGATCCACTTTTTATTGATTTGTGGCTATGTTTTGTCATCGCGTAGCTCCACTATGTATTATTCATGGCTGTGATTAGTTCATGTCATGGAGGTATGGATCCACATTGTATCTCTAGTGGCCATATCCTTATTCAATATTTTTCATGGATCCGCAGTGTAATGTTCGGATATTGTGCTTTGATTCATCTCGTATTCCAAGCATAGGTATGTCTGCCTCGGAAATTGAACATATATTAATATAGTTTGATGATTGTTTTCATCTTCTGTCAGGTTCTCCCACTCCAACACCCTTGCATTGAATAATTTGTAAATTGTTTTTGGCATCAAATTCTCTTCTGACCTCACACTTTAGGGGGCATCTATTACAGGTAAAAATACCACATTTGTGTTTCATTTCCTAAGTGTCACAAAATGACATATGCACCTTGGTAAGTGTCGCATTCACTGTCGCAAGTTTCATATACACATTATCAAGTTCTTCATTCACTTTGTGAGGTGTCACCACCCCTTGAAACCATTAAAACATTATTTCATAACCCATAAGTCATATGGGAGGAGTAAAACCATCATGTTTGGTCAAAAAACACTTTTTCCTTGGAAATTTTGACCCTTTTTTTAGCATTTATGAAGACCAGCACCCTCCTGTACATGCTTTGGGTGCACACATAATGCACACTATGCCACTATAGGGAAGAGATGATCTAGGATCAAGGCTTAGTCTCTCATTGGGGGGGAGCATTGATGTTGTTGAGAGAAAGGAGGGATCTCCCTAACCGTAATCTATGGGAAAGCTCTTTGATATTGGGTTAGTTGTGTTCGAACCTCATGCTTGGACCTCACTTTAGGATCGGATACAAGCCTTAAGGAGACATATTCTCAACCATACCCCTCATTTTCTCATGGTTTGTATGCCTCTCAAGCCTATATATTGAGGGATTTCCAAGGTGAAAGGGAGAAATATTTTAGATATAAAACTTATGATCTTGGTAGCATCGTGCAAGGGATGGACAAGGAGAGCTTGGGGTGGTTGTTGCAAATGCATCAATCATGGTTTGTAAGTACTCTCTTTGAGTTCTCATTTTAATATAATTGGGTTATTTTCTTCAAGCTTGTGTATTCTTGGATGTGCTTGTCTATTGTTCCTTTGATATTTTTAAATGAATTTGTTTGATATAATCTTGTAGAGTATGATTTCTTTGCTTCTCTTTGCTACCTATTGTAGGTATCAACTTGCATTAAGGAGTTTGGATATCAAGATCAGATTGGAAGCAACGAGGAAAAACTTCAAAACTAGCTTCATCACATCCTTTCTCCCTCTCTCTTTCTTATTGGTTAAAAAGAATTCAAAGGGATGTTAGTGTCCATTTATAGTTTTTTTGTCTTGGTATTAGGGTATGTAATCCAAGGGAAAGTTCACCTATCCACCGAGGAATATTTCCATAACAATAAGGGGGGGATTGTAATCACACAGACATGGGTTACTATTGAATGGTACCACTATGATCAATTCAAAGAGAGGATTTCAATGGGATAGGTTCCAAATAGGGGTGTTAGGAAGGGGTTGGGTCCATGGAATTTTCTTTTAGCTGAAAAATGATAGGTATGACTGCAATCAGGGAAAATAGAGGAATCCAATGTGATAGGTCTCAAATAAAGGTGCAGGAAGGATCCATATTGTTTTTACACTCCTTTAGCATTATACTTCGATATCAATAATAATGCAGTCGCGAAATGGACAAATTCTTAACAAGAAGAAATGTGTAGGAATTTTGTAACCTAAATGCAAGAGGCAAGGTTGCACGACAATAGATATTTTATGTTCTATTTCTTATTTTTTTCCATCCCAGGGGTTAGCGTGTTCAAGGTTTCTACAGACAAGTGTTTTTCCTATGCTATATATCTCTGATATATGTGTGTGTTCGAACAATAGTATTTGTCCCAATATCTTAGGACACCAACTAAGGAGGTTAGACCGTACCCTTAGTTGTACTACTCGATTACCCAGGTACTAGAGAGTATATTCATGATTGATGTTCTCAATGGAACTATGGAAGTCAATTGGTCGTTTGATTTATCTATGGAGGGATTCAAGAGATCTAGGTTGATCCATATACATGTGTTTTCTGATGTGTTACCACTCAAAGGGGTAAGAACAGGGGTTACAAGGGTGGCCAACAGTGTGCGCTTAATTGCCACTTTTTGTTCTTGCGTTTATGCTTCCCCGATTATGGATTTATGTGTTTAACATTATATCTTTGTATCTTTAATATGTTGGAATACCTCTCTACCCTAAAAACATAACCCAAAATTTTCTACCAAGGAAAGTTCTCTAATACCACTTGTAAGGTACCAGATATATTATAATTGCAAAAAACATAAATACTTAAGAGAATAATAGTGAAACAACACAATATATGAATCCACAACACCAAAATAATACCTTTATTGATATGAAGCAATGCTCACTTTCCTCTTTGAGGGGTAATCCTACAGTAGAGCAGATCTCAATGACAATAATTCTAAAGACAACAATTTATCATGCCCTCGACTCCTATTTATACTAAATCTATATACCATAAGGACAATCTAAGGGAATATCTTCTAGAGGAGGAAGCTTCTATTAGGTCTTCTTACATTTGACTTATTCTTCCTTATTACTAGGCCTTATTAATATTGGCCTTTCTTACATGGAAAATATATTATTCTACCTATTTGATGGGTTAGGGAGGTTAGGTCCCTAACCAGAAATGAGTCATGAGATTCCATCACAGTCTTGTTGCCCATGCCTTGTTTCAAAATTAATCATTATTCTCTCTCATATATATATATATATATATATATATATATATATATATATATATATATATATATATATATATATATATATATATATATATATATATGTATATGTATAGGCCCACGAGAGACTCAATTCTAGTTCATTTATGGATGAACACCTTTAATTTTGTGAGATTGTAAAAGACAATATTATTTTTGATAAAATCCGAGAGAAATGAATCGAAGTTAATTTTGATTGTATCTTGTACTTATGAGCTCTTGAATATAAGATATTTGAAATTAAATTATCATATTTTATGTTTTATTTCAATATAAATACTCTTTTAAAGATATCTTATTTATGGGCCATATGTTATTTTATTTTTTAGTGTGATCAAAAATAATTTTGAAACTGTGATGGATGTGATGATCATTTCATTATTTTATGAAATCTATTATTTAACTTATTTTATACACATGTTGTAAATAGATAT
>ML821298.1:25380-45790 GCA_009831015.1 Picea engelmannii
TATCTTATTTATGGGCCATATGTTATTTTATTTTTTAGTGTGATCAAAAATAATTTTGAAACTGTGATGGATGTGATGATCATTTCATTATTTTATGAAATCTATTATTTAACTTATTTTATACACATGTTGTAAATAGATATTCCCGGTCCATTTCACAAGAATCCTTTGTGTATTATTTTTTTTGAGTGATTAAGATTTGGGATTTGTTATTTTATAATTCCCATTTATATATAGTAGTTGTCCCAAGATTGGCAAGATCATATTTCATATTATCAGAGGTGTTGAGTCTCTGTTTTGACACCTTTATTACCCTATATTATCCTCTATCTAAGCCTATTTTACCTATGTTATCTATATATAATTGATTGTTTCCTCCACAAATACACTTGATGATATTGTCCATATGCATAGAGAGGTAACTCATGATTAAGGCATGATTTTTTTAGTTTTTCTTGAGTTAATTTAGTTAAATGTGTGATTTGTTTTATCCTAATTGTTTGACTCTTAAGAAACATTGATCTGGTACTGCATGGGTGCCTAATCTGGTACTATCATGCTCTGCGCTATTCTAGTCTCGAGTCATGCACATAATTCGGTACTCATGGCTACAACTGTGCTAATCTGGTACTGAAACCCTATCTACACGATTCTGGTACCAACATTCCAGTACTGGATTTTCACCTCGATTTTCAGGAAGATAACGCTGAATCTCAAAATTTGGGGACATGGGTTTCATCTAGAACTATATTTTCATGCAGAATCTAGAACCAGAATCTCCATATATCACACATGTGGATCTCCAGTTCAGGGGGAGCAATTCATCCTAAATCTTTTCCAATTTTCCAGAAATTCTAAGATCATGCCCAGATTCGTGGGAAATGCATTTCCTTGATTAGCTAAATAGTTGTACTCAACCTCCAGTGATAGAAAATAGTTTTGATTTGGATTGGATTTTCTAGATCCAAATTTGTAATGTAAAAATCATATAAATTGAGTGATGGCTCTAAGCCAAAAGGAGAGGAATTAGTATGCTGCAAATTGGATCTCTGAACAACCTCCTTTTTTAAACATTCTTGTTGAAGAATTAATATGAAGTTAAATTCATCAATTCTACTTGTTCTGTAAGTTTCTTTGAGATTCCTTGTTGTCACGGCAAGGGCCCACCGATCTAACCAAGGTAAGCTCCTTTGTAATTATTCTGTGAATGTAATTCTATTTGTGTGTATGTGAAACAATTTCATAGTTTAATTGTAAAACTAGTTAGTATAATTAATTTATGTTTCATTTGAGTCATATGTTTGATAATGTGCAATATAGGTTTGTGATAATGATGTAGATGTTCATAATTTATGAGTGAGCATTCATTATTCTCGTGTGTGTGAACAATCATTTGCTAAGTTGTGTGCTTAAACATTTGTTTATGTTTTGCAGGTACATGAACAATTAAGATCCCATCATTCACCCTACATGGAACATTAAATGTAGAATCTTAATACACCTAGTGAGCGATTAAGTTATGAGTGATTTCCTTTTGAATAGTTTCTTCCAGAATTGATTAAGTTATGAGTGATTTCCTTTTGAATAATGTGTGCAGAAAATTGATTACAGATTATTGTTTTCAATTGCTACAGGGAACAAGATCTAAGTTCATCTCTTCATTTCATGAACCCCTAATGAACAGACTTGTTACCTAAGGAAACCTTTTGATTGACTATTTTCTTGAGAAGTTTTGTTATCATTTTTCTCTTCT
The DNA here is from genome assembly GCA_009831015.1 of Picea engelmannii. Taxonomy (NCBI): domain Eukaryota; kingdom Viridiplantae; phylum Streptophyta; class Pinopsida; order Pinales; family Pinaceae; genus Picea; species Picea engelmannii. Next base: position 27,134 of record ML821298.1, read on the forward strand.
AAGTTTGAAGTTGTGTGAAGCATTTAGATATCCTAAAACAGAGTCTTAATTGTTGTTAGTTTAGTTTCTCTAGGACATAAAAACAAAGTTCATATTTTCTTTTCATGAGCCATCAATGAACATATCCATCACCTAAGCAATAACTTTAGATCATATGCTTGTTTATGAGTTTTTCTTTCTAATTTCTAAATTGTGTGAAGAGTGTTATCTTTGAAGTGTGAAGACAGAGTATTTTGTTATTGATGGTTTTCTTATCTAAGCTATACTAAACAGACATAGGAACCTATCTTTTATCGGCACATATAGTGCATCAAATCTACTGATTACGAATCTCGGTTGATAATTTATGTTTGGTAATATATTATGCAAATAATTGCACCAATAAGAGGGGTACCACCTCTATAAAAATGAAGTTTTTTAATCCTCATGAGGCTCTTGTTTCAGTCCTAACAGATTCAAACATCAACATGACTGCTTATAGAAAAAAATTAATTTTGTAAAAGTATTCATAATGTTATATATAGTAGTTAAATTTGTTATTGTAACATCCCTCTATTGTTTCATAACAAGGGAGATTCAAAATGTAAGAAAAAGTGAATTTTTGATGGTAGATTATAACATTAGTAAATGTAACATGAGAAGTTACTGAATATGAAAGGGAAATATCATTCTATAAAAGAAAGGTTTTGTAATAGAGGTGGGGACTTTTGGGCTAATAAACTCTTGTAATATTTTTGTTGCATAGGATAAAGGATAGAAGGATAATTTTGTAGCCATTGACAGTATTTTGATTGTTATTTGGGATTTCTCTTCAATTTTGGTTCATGTTTAGGATTTATGTGAATGATATTGAATATGAACTTTTTTTGTGTGTATTATTTACTATAATTGATGGTGTCATGATTGCTATATAGTGTAGTGTAAGTGTTTTAGTTTTAGAAATAATTTTTTATGTATTATCTCTATTTAGTTGTTGGTTTCACATATTGTTGGTTGTGTGAATTCTTTCTCGTGGTTATAAATAAATTATTAAATGTATCCAAAGTTTTAGGATAGCTCTTGATTAGGATAGGTTATATTATTAGTTATATAGAACAACATAGGAATTGTTGTCACTAACTAGATTTAGAAGTAGAACTATATGAGAGTAGAGTTGATTCTACTAAATAATTTAGTGGCAATTGATCCCACATATTGGTCGGAGTTTTCTACCCCAAATAAGAGTGAGTTCAATTGGGGATTTCCATTGTGCATTCTCCTTCACTGTTGGCACAAGCCATTTTGTCCCATCAACACAAATGGTGCTAAAAGGAGGGCCATCATAAAAATGAATGGCTAATGAAGAATTGTTCATTCCTAATTATGCCCATTGTACTTCCTAAATAAATATCACTAGTTATAGTGATACCCATAACTCCCACCCTGAGAAAACCACATACTCACAACTGACTCTAGTTCCTACACCTACTCAATTATCACACCATCAGAGTGCATAACAACTCAATCACACAACATCAACTTCTCTTAGATTAGAGGCTACTAAAATTTCATGATTGGTACAATGCTCCCATGCACTAACTCAAGTCTGGAGTAGAGAAACTGGACTTCAACATGTTGAATATCCTCTGGCTAAGAGATACAGAAAACCCATAATTGAAACACCATCTGATGTTAGTTTTCCAAACAACACTGATATCCCAACTGTTGTGACCCCTAACTATCACCTTTCAAACATATTTAGGGGAGTAGAAAATTCTCCCAAAGTAGTTATGGAAGCATATTTACCTATTAGTGTTGGTGGACCTCCACTTCACCCTGATTCTCCTCTTGTTACTCCTAGAAATTCTTTTGAAGAAGATTTTTCAGAACAAGAACCCTTAGAAAAACTTTTAGAATATAATCCTAGAGGAAATATGTCCAACAATAATGCTAACAAACCTTAGTTCACCCAAGATGCAATCATTGTTATAAGGGATGAGCATCCTTTACCTAAGCATCCTAAGAAATTACTTCCAAAATTTGACCCTCATAAAAAAGAGTTCACTGATGACCACATTAAAAAATTCATGCTTGTTATTATGTTAATGAACGCTAAGCAAACATATGGAATTTGTATATTATTCCCTTACACTTTTGAAGGGAAATATTCAACATTAAAAGTTTCTCTTAGAAAAGGAGCAATCACAAGTTGGGAATATTTTGAAACTTCCTTTCCAACAAATTTGGAGATGACAAAAGCCCCATAGTTATGGTTTTGGAATTATCTAGAATTAAAATGGGTCCTAAAGGAGAAATAAAATATTTTAATCAAATATTTCTATCATTAAGAAATAAAATGCCAGACATTTATAAACCTATTGTTGATGTTTGTTGAAAGATTAATTAATTAATTATTAAACGATTAATTATTGCAGGGATTAATTATTAATTTTCGAAAAATATTGCAGGGATTAATTAATTATCGAAAAAGATTAATTGTCGAAAGTTTAGATGTTGGAAGATTGGTTGTCATTAATTTCAACCCTTGAACAAATTTGCATGTCGAAGTAAAGTAGCAGTAAATAGAATATAACACATTGTATCTGAGTTTCATGTGAGTTGCATGGAATCATGAGTTACATGGCAGTTGTATGACATTATGATATTTCTCTTTATAACACAAAGAAGAGTCCATTGTAAATCACTTCTATGTAATCACTTCTAAGAATAATGGTTGGGGATTTGAGGTAGTGAGTCGAAGACAAAGAAGTACAGTGAAGTAAGAAGTTTGTAGGAGTCGAGAGTATGGATAAGGGGTTTCATACATGGATTCCTTGAGTACATCCACGGGTTTCAGGAGGAAAAACATGGACATCCACAGGCTATAGTGAGGAAAAGCATGGATACCCGTGAGCAGAAATTGCATAAAGTCATGAGACTGTGAGGAAAACTTGTGAAGATTAGGTATCTAAAACTCAGGTTAGCTACAAGATTGAACATATGTCTTCCTGTGTGTTAGGGTGAATATTCTAAAGAAATCATGAAAATTTATGTCTCAGTTATTCATGAGCAAATTATTTGAAGAATTATGTTGTGAATCTTGGTATGAGGTGTGTGTGGTTGCAATATTGATGATATATTGATATCTATAGCAGTAGCAACAATATCATAGACAAGAACAACACAAATTTATCAATGACAGAGGTAGTGATATATTGGTCTACATCTATATTTCAAGGCAGTTGGACAAGGCAAGGAAAGGGGGTTGTAGCCTCCTTCTGGTTGGAGATGGAAAATTAGGGAGATAGAGATTCCTTCAGGTTGTAGTCTATAAATATGGGGGTTGGATCATCCTTCCAGTTATAGTTGGAGAAATAGGAATTTGTTGCTTCCAATGAATGTACTCTTTTATCAATAATAAAAAGCATTCCATGTTGTTTTCAAGCATTGGGTTTCCACATAACATTCTAGTGTACCGTGTTTACATTATTTTTATGGTGTTGATGATATTTTGAATGATCATAAATTCATTGGATCTTTTAAATTGTGATTAAAAGTACAAATTGTTCTCATACTAATTCACCCCCCCTCTCAATATTCTAACAATTGGTATCAGAGAAGGTCCTTCAGGAAGAAGACTAACCACTGGAAGGAGATCATGGAATACACTAATATTGAAGCACCAAGGTTTGGCAGTTAGAACTATACCTTATGGAATAAAAGGATGAAAACCTTTTTACAGAAACAAGGATTTGTTGTTTGGCAATTAGTAGTAGATTGGTATAGAACACCAATAGTATAGTTAATTCAATATTTTTCAAAGCTATGTATTGTGATAGCACAAAGGATATTTGGGATAAACTCCAAAATATTTATGAAGGAGATGCCAAGATTAATGGGGATAAGCTTCAAATTTTTAGAGCTAGGTTAGAACAATTGAAGATGAAAGGAGATGAAGACATTCCAAACTACCTTCTACGAGTTGACGAAGTATTTAACACTATTAAAGGATTGGTATTAGAATTTTATGACTCGGTGGTTGTTCAAAAGGTATTGAGGTCTCTTCCTATGAGATTTGATTCTAAAATATCATCCCTAGAAGAATGAACATATTTGGGTACATTGGGAATTAACAAGCTACATGGAATATTTACAACCTATGAAATGAGAATAGGACAGGAGAACCAAATCACAAAGGAATCATATTTCAAGGAATCCAAGAAGACAAAGAAGAAGCACGAGAAAAAGTCAAAACCAAGTTGTAGCTACAGTGATGATTCAGACAAAGATGAAGAGATGTCTAACTTCGTAAGGAAATTAAAGAAAGGAACCAAAAAGTATAAAGGTCTGATTCCATTGAAATTCTTTAATTGTGGTGATATTGGTCATTTTTATTATAGATGTCCTCACATGAATAAATAAAATGATGAATAAGAAGCTTCTAAAATGGAAAATAAATATAAAAAAAGGAAACAAGAGAAGAAACAAATTCTTTAAGAAATGTTTCTACTCAAATGAGGATAGTTCCTCATCAGACAAGGAGGATAATGATAATGAAAATGATTCAAAAAGAGTACTCTTAATGGCAGTAGAAGATGATTTTGAAGAAGAAGGTGAATTCGATGTTAGAGCAGAGTTAATCAATGCATTATAAGAGATCGGAAAGGAAAGAAAGAAAATCAAGTCACTCAAGGAAGAGTTAAAAATGAAAGAGGGATATTGGAATTCCAACTCTGAAGAACTAGAGAATATGATCATGAGTCTAAAAATTCAAATAGAAGAAGATGAAAGAATTGAAGAAACACTTAGAAGTTCAATTATAAGAAAAGGAGAAAATGATTGGAAGATTGGAAGAAGAAGTAGTCTATTTAAGAAAACATCTTGAGAAGAAATATATGTAGCAGAAGAGAACTAGAATATTGGATCAAATCATCAACAGTCAAAGATCATCATATGATAGGTCCATACTAGGATACAATATAGTACAGAATCAGAAAGGGTCAAGCTCCAAGACGACAGAACATGAAGATGAACAAAGAAGCGATGCAGAGATTGTTAGATATTCATTCAAGAAGGAATAATGAAATCCCCCAAAGGAGAACATTCATGAAATAAAGAAAATGTGAGATGAAAAATTCAGAAGGAGTGCATAAAAAATAAGATCATCTATTCCTAGGTATCAAAGATTCTTTTATGGTCATTGTTTTAATTGTGCTAATTTTGGACATAAATCTATAAACTGTAGAGCCTATGACAAGAACAGAGGCAACAATGCAGGGTACTTAAATAATAATTATCCCGAAAGATCTTATGAAGCATACAACATGAATGAAAATAATTTTGGTTTATTGAGAAATGAAGAATAATGCTAAAAATGAAACAATTTTGGTCACATAGCAAAGAATTGTAGATTGACTATTCCACCCAAGGAATCAAATAAAAACATTAGCACTCAGGTATCAAAACCACAAGAAATATGGAAAATAAAGTAGAATCAATGCTCACTTTCTCTACAAGAAAAACACAGGAAAAGTGATTGGTATGTTGACAGTGGTTGTTCAAGGATATGACAGGTGATAGGAATGGGTTTCTTAGTCTAAACAAAGAAAAATATGGATCAATTTCATTTGGAAATAATCCTTCACCCAAAATTATAGGTATAGGTACATTTAAGCTTGGAAGAAAAGATGCCATGGTGGAAAATGTTCTATTGGTTGAAGATATGAAGAACAATCTATTGCATGTAATTCAAATGTGTGATCAAGGACACACACTTCAATTCAACTCAGAAAAATGTGAAATAAGGAAAGAAGGATCATGTAGGTTAGTGGAGATATCTATAAGGACTTTGAAAAACATATATGCTTTTAATAAAATTGGAAAGGAAAGTTGTTGTTTATGAAATGGAATTGAAATTTGGATCTGGCATAGAAGAATGGGCCACATGCACTTTGAAAATCTTGTCAAAATCAACAGAAAGGAAGAAGCAAGAGAAATTCTCAAATTCTCAAAGCCAACAAATACTTTATGTAATAATTTTATACAGGGAAAACAGACCAGGACCAAGTTCAAATCAAAGGAGTACTCAACAACAAAACCATTAGAGATTGTACATACTGATCTATGTGTACCAACAAGGAAAAATGGATTAAATGGTGAACTATAATTCATGCTATTGATTGATGAATAGACAATAATGAACGCAATTTTCTTTCTTAAGAAGAAGTCAAAGAAATTTGAGCACTTGAATATATACAAAGAGATGGTTGAAACAAAGAAAGACTTTAAAATAAAATGTTTAAGATCAGATAATGGAGGATATTTCACATCAAAGGAATTAATGGACTTCTATATTGAACATAGGATAAAGAGACAGTTCTCAACAACTAGGACAACTCAACAAAATGAAGTCATTGAAAGAAAGAACATGACAATATAGGAAATGGCCATAACCATGTTGAAATATTCCAATTTGGATGACATATTTTGGGCACATGTAGTACATACAATAGTTCATATCCTAGATAGAGGAATGATCAGAAGTACTATTGATAAGAATCCTTACGAGCTATGGAAAGGAAGATTGGAAAATGTGAATCATTTTAGAGTATTTGGAAGCAAGTGTTATATCAAAAGAGAAGAGGATAGGATTGGAAATTTTGAATCCCTAGTTGACAAAGGAATATTTGTCAGGTACTCGATTAATATAAATGCATAAAAGTATTTCGATATGAGACTCAAAATAATAGTGGAAAGAAACAATGTACAAATTGACAATACAAGTGTACAAAATCTCAAAGAAGAAAGTAGAGACTCAACAAAGTAGGAAGGAGAAGAGGACTTGAAAAAATAAGAATAAGAGGAAGAATAGGAAGAGAATCTAGAAGTAGAGAAAGAGGAAGATGATCAACAAAATATTCAGATATCTCCCAAAACTCCTAGCAAGAGAGTGAAAAAAAATCATCCATCAGAACAGATCATTAGAAATAAATATGCAGGAGTTGAAACTCGAAGAAAATTACACTTACCAGAACAAATACATATAACATTGTTATCCACATTTGAAACCAACAATTTTGAATAATCCATCATTGTTGAACAATGGATAAAATCTATGGAAGAAGAAATGAATCAAATAAAGAAGAATGAAACATGGGAACGCATTCCAAAGCCTAAGGATAAGAATGTGATTGGCACAAAATGGGTGTTCAGAAACAAGTTGAAGGAGGATGGATAGGTAACCATGAATAAATCAAGGTTAGTATGCAAGGGATATGCTCAGATTGAAGGAATATATTTTGAGGAAACTTTTTCCCAAGTTTCTAGAATGGAAGAAATCAAATTGATCTTGGCTTGTGCATTTTCGAAGAAAATTAAAGTATATCAGATGGATGTAAAAACATCCTTCCTAAACAAAGAACTAGCATAAGAAGTTTGCATCGAACAACCAAAATGACTTATACTATCAGAAAAGGAATATTATGTTTGCAGATTGAATAAGGCACTATATGGACTCAAACAAGCCCTCAAAGAATGGTATTCAATATTTGACAGGTATATACAATAAAAAGGGTTTAGGAAAAAAACAATATCTACATAAAGGTAAATCAAAATAATTTGTTGATAATTGAATTTTATGTTGATGACATTATTTTTGGTAGTAATGATGATAAGATGAGTCATAAATGTTTTGATGACATGCATAATGAGTTTGAAATGTCATTACTTTGTGAGTTTTCTTTCCTTTTGGGACTTTGCATATGTCAGCTAGATACATGTATTTTCATCTCTTAGAACAAGTATATCAAATAAACCTTGAAGAAGTTTGGAATGGTATATTACAAGCCCGTAAGTACTCCCATGTAGACCAGTTGGAAATTGAGCAAAGATGATATATACAAATATGTAGATCACAGACTGTACAAATCGATGATTGATAGTTTACTCTATGTAACCTCATCGAGACCAGATATGATGAAAGAAGTTGGATAGGTGGAAAGATTCCAAGAAACACTGAAAGAAACACATTTTATGGAAGTAAAGAGAATATTTAGATATCTCAAAGGAACATAAGACTATGGATTATGGTATCCAAAAGGGAGTGATCTATCTCTAGTTGTATACATAGGTGTAGATTGGGAAGGAAGTGTTCATGATAGAATAAGTACAAGTGGATAAACCTTCTACTTGGGTGATTGTCTAGTATCTTGATTGATAAAGAAACAATATTCAGTATCATTTTCCACAACAGAAGAATAGTATATATCAAAAACATCATGTTGTACATAGGTTCTCTGGATGAAGCAAACTTTGTAGGACATACAGGTGGAATATGACGAGGCTATTCTAATATTTTATGATAATACCAGTGATATAGGTATCTCTAATAATCCAACGATGCATTACAAGATGAAACACATTTGGATCAAGTTTCACTATCTATGGGAACAAGTTACATGGAAGAACATAAACGTAGAGTGTCTTGGTACAAAAGAGAAGATTCAAGATATCTTCACCAAACCTCTTCCTAGGGAGACTTTTGAGTATCTTCGACAGAAACGTGGAGTAGTTTTAGCCCCAATCTGAATGCTTTTTGAAATACTTGAATTATTTTTTAATTCTTTTTGTCAGATATGTAAATGAGGAAGCACTCTAAAGAGAAACATAAATAGAGATCAAAGGCTTACTAATAGGAGGAGAATCCCTGTGGGACTGACAACCGATGAGGTAATGTTATTGGTTGTCGCGACGATGGTGGATTGGACCACATTTTTTGTTTGAGTCAACATACCAGGAGGGAATATCCCTCTAGTAAATATCATCAAGGTGGGAGTTACAGGGGCTCCCAACCTTGATAATGGCAAATTTTCATCCATATTGGCCCAATGGAGAGGGATATTATTAGCAAAGTTTGATCATGGAGGTGAGATACAGATGAAAATAAATGGGAAAGTTGAAGGTAAAAAAGAATCAGTGTGTGGAGATAATTCCTCAGCTCCAATATGCTCAACAATTACCTCTTCTGGTTCTACAACATTGACATCTAGAGAGTTATGGTATATGATCTCATTCTGACCAACTAGTAACAAAGTGTCGGACTGATCAAGCCGATAGATTTGTGGGGGAGGATGCTAATTATTCCTAATCTCTTCCTCCGACGGAAGGCCTAGAATTATCCTCAATATTTGAGGTGATACACTGGCCACTTTGAGGGATTATCTCTTGGTGACAAACAACTCAACTTATTAAGGTTAAACTACCTTCACCAAACACACCACTAAAAATCCCTAAATACAAGATAGACACAAAAAAAAAATTCAAAATTTCAACTCAAGTGGATTAAGTATTGGGATTAGAAAAAAAACAAAGTGGGCTCTCGGCATCCTATCCAAATGCACATGTTGATTATGTCTCATGGACCAATGAACGAAGCTATGCGAAGTAGTTATCTTGACCTCCACAAATCATCCTTATTCAGTGCAAGTACCCATGCTTCACGAGGAACCCTCCAATAGTATTGAAGTACATGATACAAAATATACCCCAGGTACTACAACAAACCCCCACAGTCACCTTCTGATTTACCTAGGAAGAGAAACTGTGTTTATCATCTCATAGTCAGTTCCCGGGGGGTACAGTCCATAGTCAGGATCAAAAGTGTGGGAAGGGTAACAAAGATCGAAGCCTCAAAATCACTGCTTCTCATGGATTTATGGGTACAATAGAAACCCCTAATACAAAATCTCTCCACTAAGCTTGGTCCAGCTCTCGAGGGGAATCTCCTCAACTCTTCCTTACGGGACCTCGTGTTTAACTCTTGTGCCAGAGGAGCTTCCAGACCAACCTATATGAAAAACTGGGTTCTCTACTCCATATCTCAAAAAATTATGTTTGTTTAGTGGCCTTGGATAAATTTAATCTCCAACCTATGCCAAGGCCCTAGCCTAAACTTGTTGGTTTAACTTAGAAAAATGAAAGTTTTCTAATAAATTTTAGTTACGTGTTCATTTTAATAGGTTGTTCTTACTCAAAAGGGGTGCAGATGAAACTCTGGTGATGTTAGACTGACTCCAAAACAAAATGCAATTATAAGAACACAAAAGTAGTTTATTCAAATGAAAATAGATTGAACAATTCTTATGAAGAATTTTTTTTTATTTTTCAGATGAAAACAAGAATTTGAGTGCAAGATTTAGAACACTTCGAGATGAAAATGCATACAAGAATGAAAAACTTGTACTACTAGATTATTTTCTTTTTTGATAAAAAAAGATGCCAGTACCAAATCATAATGTAACTACCTGAATGATAAGGAACTACTTCTTTCTTGCAAATATGGAAGGCAAGGGTTCAATAAATGAGAAGAAAACAAATAGGAATATACTTTTTGTTTTAATATTTTTCATTGATAAAAGAAACAATACGCACATGAATGTAATTTTTATTTTATTTTTGAAACAAGGTAGAAAGAGCGGAAAAATATAGAAAGCATTCAGCTAAGACCCCACTGAAAAGACCATGATTCTAGAAATGCAGACAAACAAGGATATTCGTTCAGTCTACCTAACAAACCTTATACTAAATAGTCTAAGCAAAGATTTTAATCTTTTATGTATATCCAACGTTCAGAACCTAATAGAGAGAAACCAAACAATGACACTAGAAAACCAAAGTGACTGATCCAACCAAGCATTTCACCCATAAAGAAAGTGAAATTTTAAAAGCTTCAAATTCACACAGGTTCGCGACTATTACCAAAGAAACTCATGGATGTTCGTGAGATGTAGACATGCAACTCACGAATATAGCATGATACAGTGATATAATGCATATATGGAAAATTAAGGTCAGAAAATAAATATGACACTCATTATGCTCTAATTAAGGGGCAATGAGCCAATATTAGGGCTTAACAACCTTCCAGTCCCAAAAGGATTAAAAACATTCTTGACCAATACCTAAATAAAATAAATAGTCACCCAAAAGACCATAATTTTGTACAGGAAATTCAAAATTGAACACAAAAGAAATAGGATCCTCTAATAGAGAGAATGAAACCACTACGGAATCTCCTTAATTAATATGAGAGACAATCCCCTCTGTTAAAACCTAATTTGAGAAAAAAAAAAAAGACAATGGTTGTGGCTTAGCCATCGATTACCATGTAGAAAAAATAGCTCACAAATCCCAAACTCACCAGAATGCACCTCAATATTACAACCTACTTCCTCCATGTTGAAAAGCCAAAGCTTGTAGCCATCATCCTGCAATGTTGAGGGGGAATAGTCTCATAGTTTCAAAATCATGCAAAGCCAAATGTTTGGGCATGAGAGAGAGGGGGAGAGGTCTCTTCACATTACATACCCTGCAATATCATGATCTTTCCATTCAATTTTACACGTTCCTCCATAAATAAGATATACGTATACATGTATTATCCTTCATGAGAAACTTAGGGAATGGGTTAAGTGCCCAACTTATCATTGATAAATAAGTCCCCTAATTTTATTGAAGTGTCTTGATTTGCACCATCGTCTTGTTGGCACAAGAATTAACCACAGAGGAGAATAGATCTGAGAGCAGTGGTGGTGTCTAAATAAATTTTTGCATTGAAGCACGAGCATGCTCCATGAGAAAGAAAAATAGATCTCTGGATGATGTATGATACTTATCACAAGGATAATTTATAATTAGAATTTGGTCAAGGAACAAAAAAACATTCTTGGGTGGAGTCAATTGCACATGTTCATAAAACGTAGATCTGAGATCTTAAGTGGACATGGTTAACCAACAATTTAGTCAGTCATAAATCCCACTTAACCAAAAGGTGAGTTTTAGGATGGGATCACATGTTCCAAAACCCCTGCTAAACTTAGCTTGGATGAAAATGAATTCCATAGTTTTCCCTTGAATTTTCTCTAAATACAAAAGCTTATCACGAGATGATACAACAACACTCTTGAGGAATTCTAATCACCATCAACATGGATCAAGGAAAAAAATGCAGTCATCCATTGCAAACTGGTTGCAAAATTGTTCTCCAAGCATAGTTGTTATAACCCTAAATTGCACCAGCCATTCTTACCTAGAATCAATCCATCTCATTTTCCTTCTTTGCCAAGCCACTACTGAACAACTTCTTAAAAAACACCCTTTTTTAGGGCATACACGCCCTACTACACTACTGCACGTGTGTGTATGTTGGCCGACCCATTACAACCCGCATATACCTAAAAAGAATGAAAAATGGAAAGTTGCAGATGGAACACACAATTTTGGGTAAGTTAACTAAACTATTTGACCACCCATAGATGGTCACTCGACCAAATGCCTAGCCCTTTCTAGCCTATAAAATAAGGGGTAGGGGTCCCATTTGAAAAGACAAAAATAAGAGTAAAGAAACTCTACCCAATTTTTCATTCCCCTTGTCCAAACCTTTTACAACCATTGTGTGAAGAGAAGCATACATGAAAGCAGTTGGAGTACAGTTGAAGAGGAGCCCAGGAAAAGATTCAAGGAGTAGTGGTTGATCTCACTATTGTAAGGTATTCTTGTGAGATTAATAAAAGAAGTACTTTTCCCATCCTGCCATATGAGATTGTCAATATTTGAATTTGATTATATTTTGATAGAATCTCTAACCCATTAGTTCATAGATCATATGCATCCGGAGTTCTTTGTTTGTCTTTGTGTGAATGCAAGTCAACATTGGGAGGAGATTTGCGGTCAAAGAGAGACCAAACATTAAAGGATCGACATCAAACAGAGAAACTAAGGTATAGTAACTTGATCTTTTTAACCTTGTATTTGCATATGAATAATGGGGATTATGATTCAGATGTTAGTAAAAAGTAGGAGACTTTAGGTCATTTTCTGCATGCATTACATAAACCTTAATTCTAGTCCATAGGGGGGTTTCCCACCCACAACAGAATTGGCAATCGTACTAGGGAGACTCTAAGGTTTTCTGGGGATACTTTTTGGGTATTTTAGAATTGACTTTATTACCTTTTTTCTGAGGTTTTTGCAAGAGTCTAAGTTTGTAGGGATTCTGGTCTTCCATACCAGTACTCCCTGCATGATTTCTTGATTGTTTGATTTTCTTTCTGGAAATATACAGAGGTATACGTGACCTGCAGAATCCCTACCCATGTATACATGTTTCCTACCTTTAGATAGCCCGTGTATATCCATTGGGTTGTTGAAGTGTCAGTTGCGTTCTTAAGTTCAGAATGTTTTTTAGGAGAGGCAGACATCCTCTTTTCCTTGTCAGAAGTGATCCCTCTCAGGGGTTTCTTGGATTTGGTCAAAGTCTCTGTTGCAGTCTATAGCCTAGAAATACCTCAGATTAACTTTGTTCTATCAAAGTTTCCTTGCATTTTCTTTGCCAAAGTAATTTTCTTTGTCTCTAAGGGACTCTGGTTTTGAATACCAGTGCTCCCTGCCTATGCTAGACTATGTTTTTTCACTTTTTTGAGCATTTAAAGAGCTATATGCGCCCTACAATAGCTCTACACACGTGCATACATGCTCCGCATTTGGACAGCTGGCGTATATACGCTTGTTGGGGAGGTGACAGTCACGTGTCTATGTCAGGGATATATTTTGACAGAGAGAGGTAGTCATCCTCTTACCTGTCAAAATCCATTCTTTTTGGTATTTTCCCTAGTCTTTGTGATCACAGTCTATAGCCTAGGTTTGACCGTAGCATAGTTTTCTTTTCATCAAAAATATTTCTTGAGTTTTCTGTGATAAAGTTTTAGACAAATCTGTGAGTCTTTTCCGATCAGCCTTTTAAGGTTTGGTCAAGTGACTCCCTACGATCCGTAGTAGGGCCAAAACTAATTTTGGTTTTTGTTTTGTCTTCACTTTACCTTTTTGCTTGCTTTAGAAGAAAGAAAAGGAATCTATTTTTGAATTCTTTTATTTTAAAGCATGTTGAAATTTTTCATTTCTTTGTTTGATTGAGTAGTTGGTTGTTTGTATTCATAATCAAGGAAAAGTTTTTCTTTCATAAGTTCTTGTTTGTTTACTTAGGAAAATAAGTATCTCGTAGTCGAGCAAAATCTTGTGTTGAATTTTTTGTTCAAAGATCTTAGAAAAATTAAAAGTTGGTTAAATAATTTAAAAGAGAAAATTTGAATTTGTCAAGAAGAAGTTATTTTGTTTCCATATTTTTGTTTATCTTCTCTTTCATTTATCAAAACATCACTAGTTTCACTTTCATAACCTTTGACTTAAGACAAGATAAAAAATTAACGATTAATTAAAATCAACTAGACTTTATGTTTTTTAGGGTCCATCAACTAGTCTAGGCTAGAGCCTTGATTTAGGTTGGAGAGGAAACTCTTCAAGGCTGCAAAACATACATAAGAGTCTATGCTAGGGAGTGTTAAAAGTTCAGTATCGTGAAAGTTATCTGGGACCCCCCTCTAACACAATGGCTAAACACAAGGTCGTGTGTGGAAAGGTAGCAGATATAACCCCTCCAAAGCCAGACCAAGCGTAGTGGGGAATGCATATAGAGGGCTTGTATTGGGATTCCATCGATCGCATTTTCCACGAAGCTTCATGGGTCTCAAATCTGTTCGAGGTCCTCAGTTGTCCTCCAGACCACTTTATTTTGCTACCCTTGAGAGGTTTCGGGCTTCATACCCTGCTCATTGCGGTCCACTCGACTGTCGACTGTACCCACCTAGTGACTGTTCATGCACTGGCAATCTAGTTGCCTTTATTTCAGGGACTTACAGAGGTGACTACGGGGGTATACCTTGGTACCTAGGACAGACATCGGGGTATGCTTTACAGAGTATACCTGGAGTGTGCTTTCATATTTGAGTTGCACTTTCATTGATAATTTTCTCTAGTGTCGGTTGTTGTAACTATTCTTCCAACTAGTTAGTGATTGCTTGTTTTATCTCATAGGTACTTTTTCTAGTGCATGTTGGCTTTCAAACGATTATAGATTTCCCTATTGTGTCTTTCATATTCTCACACAGTGGAGGATCAGGAGTTCCATCGGTAGAAAAGGATTTTGGGTCTACCGTTGGTTGGCCTCGAACCCCACCCTCCCCCGCCACCGCTAAGGTGAAAACTGGACCATCAAGGGTCTTTTGAGGTGACCGGGTCAAAGGAAAATGTGCCCGACCAACATCCGAGAGAAGAGATTTCGATTCCTGAGGAACCAACTATTTTGAACCTTGGAGCGGAATATCTTGGTCCATCCAAAACTCTAACCACTAATCTTTCAACACCCATCATCGTACATATTTATCCTTACGAGTGCTAGATAGTGTCACAAGAAACAATGGAAACAAATGATGCCACTTCTTCTGGGAATTCTCTTATTCCCGCTATGGCTACCACCACAGGGTGTGCTCCACCTCCTAAACCACCGTCGCTTGTCTGGGCCACCATGGTCTCGACTGCCTCTACCTCAAGAAATGGTTTGATCCCATCTATGGTGGTGACCACTGCTTCTTTCACACAGAGTGTGACAGGCCCTCCATTCTCATACAAGATTCCTAGCTTAGGTACAAGCCCTGTACTTTCCTACTCCACTCTATAGAATTTAGGTCTCAGAGTAGGGATCTCTAATGCTCCTCTGCAAGGATCCATGGGGGGCACTTTAGCTTCCTTTAATTCTTTCCCTTATAGAGGAGGTCATATAACTCCTTCGTCCCCTTTGCTTGGCGGTGCCCACCAGCATTCCGCCAGACCGAACACACACCATAGTTTGTTTGGAGAAGGGATTCAAGGACTACCTTCTCATAGCATGTCGGTAGGTTCGACATCATTCTCTTTGTTTGGCACATTTGTTAACAATGCTTTCTCATCAGCTTCTTTCCCGACTGGGTATAATCCCGGTTCTGGACAACCAAATCCTATGCAAGGTACTATTCCTACACAGGGGCAAACCCAAGAATTCCTTTCGCACAAGGACCTTGGAATTCTTGGTAGAGATCAGTTCCCTCATTGGGGATGTTGATCGGGGGAAGCCCCTTTCACAACCAATGGAACTCTAGGCAAAGCGCATGACCTATGCCCATGGGATTGGCATGGGGAAACCCTTCCCAAAGTCCTTCAAATGCAATGCATGTCCAACTGTCTATGTCCTATTTCAGGAATCAGCCGATGATGTCTCCACAAATGCAAAACCCATATGCTATTCATGGCCATAGTTTTTACAAAAACCCTGGCCAGCAACCCAAATTTTCCTGGCATCCTAGTGCCAGACAAACTCTAGGCCCCTTTTTCCATGGTTATAACCAACAACCTAAACTATTGTTTTTGGCAACGTTGCATTTTCCAGACTTGAAAAGGTTGTTGAATGACCCTATTTGTCATGATCCACATTTTCCTCCTATGCCGACCAAGTTTCCTTCAAACATACCAAAGTTCGAAGCAAAGCCTAACGAAGATCTAGGAGATCATGTGACTACCTTTCACCTTTGGTGCTCATCTAATTCATTGAAATATGACTCTGTATAGTAGTGTTTGTTTCAACGCACTCTCATTGGGAGTGTTGCAAAATGGTACATTGGGATTGATCGCTCAAGATACTCTTCCTTCGGTGAATTGGCAATGGTTTTCTTAAACCTTTTCCAATTACCTATGAGATATGACACCGGCACCGAATTGTTGGTCAATTTCGAACAGACAAAGATGGACCATATCTCTAATCTGTTAAGAACCAAATACCAATATAGCATAGAAAAACCTCAGAAATAGTACTCAACGCCTTGAAAAGGAGATAATTTCAGATAATAAGCCTCTTCGAGGGGGCAACCTCCTTTTACCCCACATAAATGTTCAAGTACAAGATGATTCAAAATGAAAATGTCTCCTTAGTATATATAGGAGACTAAGAGGTATAATTACAACTAATGGCCTAAAGCCGACATAAATAAAATAACATTACTAATATAATATGCCCCAATTAAGGGGTAATGAGCCAATATTAGGGATTAACATGCAAGTCCCCTTGAGACAAGTGTTGTCCACAATGCTTGAGTAACTTTCGATGCTTCTATATAAAAGACTCATCTTCCCAAGTGGAAGATTCAGTCGGTAGTTTCCTCCATTTAATGAGATACTCTGAAATGGATCTATTCCTCAGCTGGCGAATTCTTGTGTCAGTGATGGATTCAAGTTCCAATATGATTTTTCCTTCCTCGTCAAGTTCTGGAAATATAGTTTGAATCGGGATCTTGTTGCCTATAACCTTCTTTAATCATGAAACATGGAAAACTGGGTGTACTCATGAAGATGAAGGCAACTCTAATTTGTATGCCATAGTACCAATCTTTTGCAACACCTTATAAGGGCCATAGTACTTTGGTGACAATTTATTATCCTTCTTGGCTTGCTTGAGGGACATCTATTTGTATGGTTGCAGTCTTAAAAACACCCAATCCCCTACTTCAAAACTTCTTTCATTACGTTGTTGTTCTACTTGTTGTTTCATGTGATTTTGTGCCATGGTCAGGTTGTCCTTTAAGATTTGGAGAACTTGTTGTTGATTCTTGATGTGATCTTCCACTGCTTGAACCTTAGATTTTTTTTTTAGGTAAGAAGTGATGGAAGGAGGGTGGTATCCATAAAGTGCCATAAATGGTGTCATTTTTGTTGCCGTATGAAATGAAGTGTTATACCACCATTCTACCAAGGGTAACCCTTTGAACCATTGTGTTTGTTTATCAGAGACAAAACAACGAAGGTAGCCTTCCAGACATTTGTTCACTATCTCGGTTTGTCCATTAGATTGAGTATGATAGGATGAGCTATGAGCCAATTGAGTACCCAAACAAGAAAATAATTCTATACAAAAATGTCCAGTGAAGATGGGATCTCTATCACTTACAATAATCTTTGGGCTGCCGTGTAGCTTTTGAACTATCTCCATGAATGTGGTGGCAACTGTACTAGCGTTGAAGGGATGAGAGAGTGCACAAAAGTGTGCATACTTGGTCAGTGTATCAACAATCACCATGATGACAATATTTCCTTCAGAATTTGGTAACCCTGTGATGAAATCCATGGAAACCTCCTCCCAACACAAACTTGGGATGGATAATGGTTGTAAAAGACCTGGGGCCTTAATTGTTTCCACCTTATTTTGTTGGAAAACCAAACATTCTTCCACAAACCTTTGAACATCAGTTTTAAGGCCATCCCCAAAAAAATCCTTTTTGACTCTATGGTAGGTTTTCAAAAATCCCGAGTGCCCTCCTACTGGAGAGGTGTGAAATTCCAATAGTACCTTTTGTTTGAGTTGGGAGTTCTTACATAAATATAAGCGATATTTTTACAATAGTGAATCATTTTTCCATGTAAATGTATCTGATGCACTAGAATCCTTCCTTCTATTATCCAATCGAGTTGGATGATCGAGATAGCATAGAGAAAGGCCTCAACATCTTCATCCTTTCTTGAGAGTGCATCTGCCACAACATTTTTCTTCCCCTTTTTATAGACGATTTTGAAATCATAACCCAATATCTTGGTTACCCATTTTTGTTGTTCTTCTGAAGAAAGTCTTTGTTCCAAGAAGTATTTAAGACTATCATGATCTGTTTTGACCTTGAAGTGCCTACCTATTAGGTAAGGACACCATTTCTTCAATGCATGTAGTATTTCCATCATTTCCTTCTCATAAATGGGTTTGTGTAAGTCCTT
>ML821298.1:48885-75785 GCA_009831015.1 Picea engelmannii
GGCTTAGTTGGTGTAGAAGTTCCCTTTTTTGGTGGCATGTTGGCCAAGTATCACTTTTGAACCTTGATTTTGAGGTGGTTCTTCTAGACAATATTTCTTCTGTTGTATCTCCCAAGTTTCATCCCTTCTGGGTATGAAACTTTATTTTATGTAGTTCTCTGATATTTCTTCTCTGCAATGCCACAGGTCTGATCAAAATTGAATGTGCCAAGTGGAATTTATGGTAACTTCCCCACAACTTGTTGATTTTTGTCCTTTCCAGGAGATCTCACTTGTATAGCGTTCCCTGCACAAAATAATTGGTATAAAATTTTGAAACTTGCACCATAAATACTACAGACGGTTCATGATCCAATGAAGCCAGTCCCACTCAATTTGGATACTCTAGGAAGAAGCTATCACTTTTTTACCTGGAACACCTTCTTGAGACTAGTCAGATACCCTATCTTACACAGGGTGTATCTACAAATTTAAGATGAACCAGAAGTTAAACGTTTCACCACAGATACCTTACTAATTTCTATAAATAGACTCCAAATTTCAGGGTCTGAAACATTACGAAAACGTTTTTATAGTGAAAATTCCGCAACGACTCATTTCAGGATGATTCCAGAACCCTATATTATGCAGGCTCTATCTTAGAAATTATAAAGCCTCAAGAGATGAATTTTGAGCCCAACGTACCTTGATTCGTCAGCTAAATATCATCCAATCCGTGCTTCTGAAACATTGTAGAAAAAAAATTATAGTGAAAATTCCAAGGTGTCTCATATGTAGAAGCGAAACCCCAAGACCTTGATCTCTGATACCATATGTTAAGAACCAAATACTAATATAGCATAGAAAAACCTCAAAAATAGTACTTAACGCCTTGAAAAAGAGATAATTTCAGATAATAATCCTCTTCGAGGAGGCAACCTCCTTTTACCCCACTTAAATGTTCAAGTACAAGATGATTCAAAATGAAAATGTCTCCTTGGTATATATAGGAGACTAGGAGGTATAATTATAACTAATGGCCGAAAGCTGACATAAATAAAATAACATTACTAATATAATATACCCCAATTAAGGGGTAATGAGCCAATATTAGGGATTAACACAATCACATACGAGAATGGAGACGTCGAAAGAGTTTGATTAAAGTGCTAGTCCCACCAGCATTCCTGCGTGAGTGGTTCCTTAAGTATTTGGTCCCACGGTTATCCAAAGATGTCACAACGTCGGGAGTGTTTTCCGAAGAAGATGAAATCATGAGAGCTCAACAATTTGAGTCGATTTACTCCCAGTCTGGTTTACTGTATGAAATTTTTTCGGACATGCCACGGTAAATACTTAATAAAAACATACAGAGGGCTAGATCACATGTCGATGATATTGTTGGTTCAACACAAACAAATCCCATTTATCAGCTGACAAAAAAATTGCATAAATTGTCGATACAACACACAACAGCTAGCCAAACCACTGGTTTGGCTATCCCCCTACCCAAACGTCATATGTACATAGTGTGTAATCGACAAATCCAAAGGCTACCTAGTAGCCTGATGAAAAGAAGAAACAATGAAAGAAGGGTAAGGGGGATAAGAAACCTACTAATAATGTTGGTGGGGGGAATATGGAAAAGAGGAAGATGAAGTATCCGTGTAACCTATGCGTGGAAGACCACCTGAATCACCAGTGCCCTCGGCTTGCGAACGCCCAAACCTTATTATCACAGTAACAACCTACTATGTTAATGAACCCATTTCAACATGGGCAAAATTTAACTCAAGCCTCTACAAGCACGAAAGGGAGTAGCAAGGACCCCTTCCATGTTTGAGTAATCCTTCATCCGCGAATGTGTATATGATGAAAGATGATTCCTATATATCGACTAGAGCACATGACTATGGAAATCCAAGAACCTCTAAGAAAGGTAAAGAAGTTGATACCCCATATGTTCCTCTCCAGATCGAGAAGACATTGGGCTAAATAATGACATGCATCCCAAAAGGTGTGTTCAAGAAAGCTTCTCACAACCCAAACGCAAGGGCAACCCATAACTACTCTATGGTGGAGGATTTGTCTCAAACCCCTTGTGTGACATCTACTTTGAAGGTCCTCCAGAGCTGCCCTTCCTAGAGAAATGCTCTGTTAGCCACCTTAGGATTAGCTGAGACTTATAATTCGAGAACAATCATTCTTGATATGACCAACTTAAAACCTCATCTCCCTAATCCATATAGTAGTGGCTTACACCATGAAAAATTTTACTTGAAACATTTTATGCACTATGGTTTATGAGGGTACCTCAACATACGTAATGTATTTGTCATTTTGGAAGGCCATTGTCCATCCTGCTTTGTCTCTCTCACCTACTCTTCTTATTTCTTTCAACGGTCGTCTGTTTTTACCACATGGCATCATCCCTTCTTTCCCCATGCATTTAGGAGGGAAGACCGTGTGTATCGAGGTTGAAGTGGTTGATGTGTCTCTCGACTACAATTTGTTGTTAGGAATGATTTGGACCTATGCCATGCAAGCAGTGGTCACTACAATTTTTCAGGTCTTTTTGTTTCCACACAAGGCCCAGATCGTGACCATCGATCAATTGTATTTCTTCCATCCTGACCCTTCATTGGGGGCATCCACATTCCCAATGATTGATAAACCTCAACCTGGCATCGTCAACATAGGGGTTGGTTTGTGCCCACCTTTGATGGGTACTTTTGATTACCGCCTCCTCAAGGCGATGTTAAGTTCATATCATACCACCATAAAGTTGAGATTTTTCAGGTCTCGTTGTTTCGTATGACTTACTTCAACGATCCGTGGATTCTTCCTTCCCAATTGGCCATGATGGAATGGATAAGGAACCATGGTATGGCCATGCCCTTGTTCACGGAAAAAGTTGAGTACTCTATAGTCTAGCAAGATTTCACTGACCCCTATCTGATTCCTGCACAAGAGTTAGATCCAATTCTATATCCTATTTGGGCTCAAGGTTCCCTTACCGATACTGATTCTTTAGACTTAGTATTTCCCTCAAATGAAGCGATTATTGAAGAAATGACTAGTCTAGACAAACCCTGGGACGATCTTCATCCCAGATCTTATTTCCTCCCAGAGTTAAGAAGAATTGCAGCAGGGGAATTCACTTTGACTATGACTAGAGATAGGTCTTGTCCTATCAATCCCTTGGCTTCGCATGTTGTTTATGCTGAGGGTAATATGTCAACCATTGCTGAAACTATACCTATTAATATCTCCAAAACCGCAGGCATCATGGAGAATGTTTTTGTCAGAGCTAACTGTTCCCCCGAGGAGATTTGAATCTACATGGATTTATTTAAAGAATTCCATGATGTTTTTTCCTGGTCTTATGAGGAAATTTCAGGCATTGATCCAAAAATTGTAGAACATTCATCACCCTACTACCCACAAGTGAATGGTCAGGTGGAAGCTGTAAATAAATCTCTTAAAACCATCCTACAGTGAATGATCTATTCGGCCAAGTCAAATTGGCATTTGATGTTATACTCAACATTATGGGCCTACCGAATGTTTGTTAAGACTACAACCAGTTTCTCACCTTTCCAACTCGTTTATGGGCTAGAAGCAGCCTTTCCTATTGAGTTCTAGATCCCATCTCTAAAGTTGGCAGTACATTTATTTCCAGACACTTCTCCTCTTGAAGAGAATTTATTATACCTCGAGCAACTCAATGAGCAGCATTGTGACGCGGCCTTGGCCAATGAGGCTCACAAACAAAAAGTCAAGTGTCAGTATGATCGGTCCGTTCATCCTCATATTTTCTCTAAAGGTGACCTTTTCCTGGTCTATGACCATGATAAGGACCTCTTAGGGGCAGGCAAGTTCAAACCCATGTGGTTCAGACCTTTCATCGTAAAATACATTCTTAAAAAGGTTGCTTGTCGTCTGCTAGACTTTGAGGGAAATTCCTTGGCAGAGCCTAGAAATGGGATCTACCTCAATAAGTATTACTCATAGGTGGGTCACCTTGGGTAACGTTTTGTAACATATGTATAGTTCATGTACATTTGCGTTTTATAGTTTTTGTCTTCTTTTTTTTATGGACGTGTCATTTTTTATGTCATATTTTTCACTATGGCAGATGTCAAGTGAATCAGAGGTGTTCATTGGGTTTTTGGACGACGCTAGCTGACACACTTGGAGGCTTGCTTCCATGGCTTGGGTGATTTTCACACCTCAAGGCCAGCTACTATCTTCAGGAGGTATTTGTTTAGGTGACACCACAAACAATGTCGCCAAATACAGTGTAGTTCTAGAGTTTCTTCGTGATGCTTTGTCTCGTGGTATCTCTCGCCTCTGGGTATATTTAGATGCTCAGCTGGTTGTGTCTCGGTTAAATGGAGTTTACTGTGTTTACGATCCTACTCTACATTGATGATTCCTTAGAGTATGTCTCTTAAAATGAATCTTTGATTACATTACGTATATTCATGTTCCTAGGAGATTGAATCAAGTTACAAATTCTCTAGCTAATCATGTATTAGATTGGCATATTGCACACATATGAGGAAAATATACACACGCACATGAAAATACATTTGTAAAGTATATGTAATCCATAAGACATAAAAATCCATATATAATATCAAAAGTATCAGAGTACATGTGTGGGTGTAAGTGCCTCAAAAATAAGTACAGTAAAGAGTCACAAGTCTTATGCCCTCAAAAATATACAAAAGGTGCCCTCGGCACATAGGTAGTCTAGCCTAACTAAGGATAGGGCCTGCTGGACCTATTGTACTGAACAACGACGTTTTCCAAATGTCAGAAAATCTAGACCCAAGTCTATGGAAGCCCAACTACATGAGGCTGCATAGATGGTAGAAGATCCTCGATCTCTACCATGGGGGTTGTGCGAGTGAGTGAGGTAAGGTTCCTCTCTACCCATATCAAAACTCTCTTAGCCTCACCGGATGGAGGTCCCCCTACTGTTGTTGGTCTAATGGTTGTGGCTGGTATGGCCTCTGGTCAAGGGCATCACCTGGTCCTCGCAAAGACCGTTGGACACACCAGACCCACATCTGGACATAAAAGACACATATCTAGAAAATACTATGATATATAAAAAGAAATGATATATATAAAAACAACATAAAAATTAAATAACTTTGAAAATAAATCTTACCTAGCTCTCCTCGTACCACTCTAGGAGGTACACCCATGTCAGGGTCCCTGGAAAAGTCAATTCTAGCATAAGGATAATCCTTTATTTCTGAAATATGCCAAGACCACCAATCGAAAAAAAAATCATCGAAGGCCTCAATAGTCCTCCCTCCCCCCTGTCGCGACAACATCATCGCCCATCTGTTTACTACTGGAGAAGAGGCTACATGCCCTTGTACAATATCCCTTGGACTCAGACTAGGCACCCTCTCAAAGAAAAAAGCAAAAAGGATAGTACCAAATCCAAAGTTTTTGTGCCTCCGCATCTGAAATTCTGTCAACTGCCTTTTCATGTAGTCTAGTAACGTAGTACTCTAGTTAAAAATTTGTGCATTTAAGCATTGAACCACACAATTCATGTGCACTTGGGAAGCCTGGTGTAAATCTATTGATCCACTAATCCATCCAATGAGTATAACTATTGATTTCAGCGATAGGTTGTTGATATTATGAACTGGCACCCGAGTGCCCACCATGTTAGTACCTTTCTCGCAATGGCAGTTAATCAACTCCGCTATGTTGTGAGGCCCAGAAGGAAAAGTGAGAAGGTTGATTGGTTCCCCTCTCCTTGAGAGGTCAGTCACAAAATATATATCTTCAGTCGTTGGAGTCAATGACTATCCTTCAAGCATGAATGCCTCCGCATCCGGGAGCCAGTAATCAATCAAGGCATTCAGCAGCCCAGGTTGTGCCAGCATAAATGCGCTTTGGAAGAACTTAAATAAGATGCATTGAGCTAGTCCAGCTACAACATGAGGTTCATCTGAGACCGCAACATCAAAGTCCTCATGCTCTCTCTCCCTCCCTCCAATGAACATACATCCTGCAATTCACAAGTCCAGGGGGGATTAGCCCTTGTATTTTTTAATTTTTTCTTATCTTAGAGGGTATATGTGGGTTGTAATGCACATAGTCGCGTGTGCACACATGCAATCTTTCCTCTGCACAGGTCCACACATGGATTGTCATAAGACAACCCGCGTATACATAGGGTTGACCTTTTAAAAGGTCAGGGACCCCTCAAAAAAAAAAATACATAAATGAAGAATTGAGATGCAAGGGGGGTTAGTATGTACTTACTTGGTCCAAGAGGAAGTTCATTTCATCCACTGAAGCTCCCAGAATCAATTCTTTTCCAAAGAGGTATTTTTGGATTTTAGTCAATTTCTCAATTAACAATGGTGATAATGAGTTGCCAGCTTCTATTTATAGACTTTTTGGCCCCTTTTTGTCATTTTTTGGA
The DNA here is from genome assembly GCA_009831015.1 of Picea engelmannii. Lineage (NCBI taxonomy): Eukaryota > Viridiplantae > Streptophyta > Pinopsida > Pinales > Pinaceae > Picea > Picea engelmannii. Next base: position 55,328 of record ML821298.1, read on the forward strand.
CCCTTTTGTCATTTTTTCTGAATTCAAAATCATTTAGTATGGTTAAGGAGTTTTCTATGGATTGTTATGATAAGTGTTACTTTGGGTATTGGGAAACTTTTTGGAGATTTGGGTCTTTTTAAAGGTCCTTTGGTAAAAAGTTATTTTTCCAACTTGTTGCATTTAAGTTAGGATTCCACCTCCACTTTCGGCATCTCATTGTCTTTATCACTATGCCATAGGATCAACCCCACCAAGTTGTGACACAGAACCCTAATTGTTGCTTTAGAAGTTTCGTAATTTAGTGGTAGAGCCTACCTTAACATGGATGCCCTAGGTAGATCCTAGTTGCATTTTGGTGTCCATGCCATCACTAATGACTATAGGCTCGGGAGTCCTTGTTAGTTTTATCCTGATTATCAGTTTGAGCCTCATTTGAATGATGCATTATCACTCTTGACCTCACCCTCAAGACTCCCAAAACACAGCGGGTCTTCTTTTGAGCCCTTTTCAGACCCTCCAAAAACGAAAAGATTGTCAAGCGATCTTGTTGACCTTCATGCTCACTAAAATGAAATTTGAAGTCATGTCTATCCAGTGGTAGTTTACCCATTTTTCGGTCTGGATGGTCAATTGTATGAACAAAGGTATTGTTACCCATGATTTTGGTCATCATGATGATGTATTGATGATGGTGTACTCAGGCTCTTCATAAGAACTTTCTCCTGAGAAAAAGTTATTGTCATCTCTTCCAAAAAAATCATTTTTGAAGACTTTTCGTGGGCTACTAGTATATTTGCCTGTGAGAATGCATGATTCTCGCAGGTTGCCTTAAGCCAGGGTGCGAGAAGTTCACACTGTGTTGAAATTCTAGGGTGCGAACTCTTTCTAAAGCAAGGAAAAAGATGAATTCTTGACGCTTCTAGAATGGAATCTTCTAGAAGGATGAGATGACATTCGAATGGTTATCCTAGTACTGGATTCCTTGATATTTTTGGATCATTCTTATCCAAGTAACTAATTCATTCTCTCCTATATATTGAGGTAATTCTCATGGAAAAGATTAAGCAAGGTTAAGCAAGATTCATTGGAGAATTAGTGAAAGAATTGTGTGAAGGACTGAAGCTATAGCAGCTTGGAGACTCCAGCAAGTTTATCCAAAGGGGTTGATATTCTTCATGCAAGTGAACAAGTGTGTGTGTTGGAGCCAAGGGGCATTGAAAGGAAGTTTGTGACATCAAGGATCAGGTTGTAATCTTTAGTTTCCATTAATATGATACAGAAATATGTCCCTTTCCCATAAAGCTATTTCCACTTTATTGTATAATTCCTTGATCATATACATAGATTGACCGTTGAATAGATTGTTTTTTCTTCACTTTGGTTGGTTTGTATTGTCTTGGTCTTGAATTCACGAAAGCACTGGAGCGAAGCAAGAGAAACAAAGACCATAGGAAGCGATAATAAGGTATGTCATTTGTTCTTCCCTCCTACTTAATTCAACGGTCAAAATCTAGGGAAAGAGTCATGTTCTGTCTTGCTTTGTTCTAGATCCAGGTGGATCTAGGGAGATCGGTTAGTGTCCACACCTACGGATTTATCCAATAAACAAATTGATGACTCCACTGGGGAACAATCCCATTTTCTTTGTGGCTTTTGGTGTTTTTCTGTGGCCATTTTCTTTGGTTTCACATTTCTCCTGTCCTATCAATTTCTAAGTCTTCAGGATATCCTGATAGACCCTCTGGGTCCAGAGGCCTTTTTCAATTTTGCTTCATTTTTCAAATTTTTTATTATGTTCAGGCATTCTCGCACTGTACTTCATTGCAGCCTATGATAATTGGTAGGGTTTGTACTCTACCTTTAGGTTTCAGTGCGAGGTTCTCTTGCCCTACTCAAGGGTCACCTGCGAGAATCAGTGATTCTCGCACTGTGTAATACTGCCTGCCTGCGAACACAATTTTTCAAAATTTTGGATTTGAGTTTTGGTATTTCCAACTACCCATATCAGTTTGATTGCCTCTTATGAGTTTCTTGGACCATTGATTGATGTATTTCTTGTTTTCGTTTGCATGCATGAACAATCTTAGGTTTTCAAGGCTTTTCTTGTCATTTGTGTCTTGACTTTCATTTCTTGACTTTTCTTGGCAAAACCATTCTCTCTGACTTCAGAATCTGAGTGTGTTTGACTAGTTGAGAACCATTGATTGGTTGAAAGTTGAGTACTTGGTTTTTCTCATTTTCTTATTGGTTTGAAAGATCATTTTCTTTTGCATTTGAAAATACTCTTTTGGTTTGCTCTTTATTTTTGTTTTCATTGAAAGAGTTGATTGGGTTTGTCATTTCTAGTTCTTTTGGTTTTTTATTTTTTGTACTCTCGCTGTCATAGTGTGGGTCCTTTTTGAAAAGTGAACAAAAAGTTTTTCTTTCAAAAAATTCTTTTCGTTTTAGAAAACATTGAAAATCAAATTTTTGAGATTGTTGAAGTATTTGGAAAAGACACAATAGAGAATTGTCATTGGATAAGTGATTGTTTACATTTGCATTTTAAAGGAAATTTTGCATTGTAGTTCAAGGTTGATATGGAAAAATTTCTCTCTCTCCCATACATAGGATTCATTGAACGAAAAGTGATCTCTTTCATTCTCATCCTTGCCTTGTTGGGTCAGAGTCATACAACATAAGTTTAATTTCCGTTACCTTTGAGTAAACAACATCTCTTAATAACACTACGTAATCATAAAATTTATCTAGTAACTCTTTTCTAGGGATCTATTTCACCAACATTTAGCTAGGCTAGCGCTTTGGAGTAGGCAGAGAGATACACTCTCCAAAAGCACAAAACACACAATAGCATCTTTTGTTAGGGAGTGTTAAATTCCATTTGCAACATCTTGTCCTTGGAAGCCCTTCTCACACAAGGTTCAAACACTAGGTTGCATTGATATTGGCAGAGTTACTCACCCTGCTTTGTTGATATCAGTGTAGAGATTGCACGTATTATGGGGATCACTCGGAGGTATACCCACAATGATGAGTGGAAGCCTTTTGAGTTGATTGCAGGCTATATACCCTGCCCTTGCATGTGGATCGAACTGTTGACTATTCCCCCAGGCTTTATTGTTGTTGGTGGTGACCTTAGTGGCCTATATTTCTAGGTTCTTACCCAAGGTGACTGTGGAGGGGAAAGTCTTCATGGTACCTGGAATTGACATTGACCAAACTCACTCGGGCTCCTTGGAGGGTATACCCACAATTATGTGTGGGAGCTTGCACCAAGGTGTAAGTCCGTTAAGTAGGTCGTCTCATTGTTGCGACTTTGGATTTCATCACTAACTAGTGGCTTCAAAATTAGAAGGTCTTGTTTTCCTAGTGATTGCTTCCTAGATTTTGTTTACTAGCGCGTGTTGTTTGTTTCTCGAAGTTGACCATAAGATTTTCTTCGTGAAGTTTGTCACTCGTTTACAATAGCTCCTCCACGTTGTTCATGTAGAATGCAGGGTTTATCTCTAGAGCTTCTGGACGGTTCTCAACCCTTGCCTATAGGTACACCTAAGGGCTCTCCTCGGAAAAGTGAAGGCATAGTCGTCATCACACCACAAGTGGAACGAACTGACTCTCTAGAACCTTTTCAAATTACCAATACTCGAGAGGATTTTCGACTTCACCCTGGTTCTGAGCAACCATTTATGCAACTAAATTCTTTTGGAGAATTAGTTGTTACATCTTATGGATCACCCATTGGACCTTTTCCCAGCTTAGAAGGCCAAGATCCTTTTTGGTCTACAGGTGTTTTTTGACGAGACCTTTTTGGTCCAGGTTCCCCTGTGATTTCTGAGATTAATCCACCTGTGATTTCTGAAATCTCTAACCTAGAGACAGTACCGTTGACTACTGCTTATCACTTTACTATCCCTGCCAAAATGGCCCATCTTGCAGCTACTACGAGTGTTCCAACTGGGTTCACTGCGGCTGGTCTTGCTCCTATAAACACATAGCGAATGCCCAATGTCACTCCAACACTACCACCCAGATATCGTGCGTTGAATGCTTCTATTCCAACACCTCCGCAAACCCCATCCAGTTTTCCACTTGGTCCTTCTTTTCCTAGGCACCCTATTCCCGGTTTTATTCCGACACTCCCTCAATTTCCTTCTGGCAATCCTAATCCTAGTGGCACTATCCCGTCTATTACACCAAACTTGCAAATTCCCATTGGTGGACAAGGTGGTACGATTCAACTTCCTCTTACCAGACACATTCCAATTACCATGCAACCTTTGATTGGGACACAACTTTCAGTTGGAACTCCGCCTACGATAGGGGGACCAACCCAACCTTTTGGACAAAATATACCTCCTTCTTTGGCCCAGTATTGGAATCAGATGATACAAAATTCTCCTCAAACGACTGGGGGGAAGCAGTTGTCTGTCCCTACTATAGACCAACCATATCTAGGTATACCCAATCCTATTTGGGGTACGAATGCTCAAACTCATGTCTCTGCTCAAGGTTACAATCCCTCAAGTTACTATCCTCTCCAACCACCATTGAATCTGCCTGGGTCTTCCCATTATGGGTAGACTGCTTACAATCCTACTGGTTTGCTGACAGGGCTTCCACCCCAAAGCCACCAGTACCTACAGGTGAATCGACAGTTACCTTTTCTCGCTACTTAGGATTTGCCGGATTTGTCTAGGATTTTAAATGATCATATTCGTCACTCTCCCCAATGGCCTTCTATCCCAGCCAAGCTTCCTTCGAACATTCCTAAATTTGACGGCAAAGTGAAAGACGACCCAAATAATCATGTTATGAATTTTCACCTATGGTGTTCATCCAACTCATTGATGGATGACTCTATTCGGTTACGTCTTTTTCAACGAACCCTTACTGGTTCTGCTACGAAGTGGTATATCGAATTGCCATGAGGTTTCTTCTCTGATTTCAACACCCTAGCTATGGCTTTCCTTACACATTACCAGTTACCAATTCGTTATGATACGGGAACCGAGGTATTGACTTCTTTTAAACAGACTAAAGGCACTCATATATCTGATCACATTCATGAGTGGTGAAGGAGATGACGTCTCATTAAACTTGAGCTCCCCGATCAGTTACTGGTAGAATGGTTTACAAAATCATTTGTGAGCAAAATCGGTAAGGACATTTCCATGGGTGGCATTGTCACAGAAGAGCAGGCTATAAGTCGTGCTCAGTATCTTGATCTCGTTTCTTCACAAATGGGCACACTTTATGATTTACTACCTGAATTACCTCATCCTAATGCTTCCAACACTTCAACTACTTCAGTTGCCTCACATGCGGCTAACGGTGTGATTGGTACTGCCCAAGCCCAATCAGATTATGTTTCAAGCACAAACCCTAAGTCTGCTTCTTCTAATGTTCAAAATGCTCCGTCTCCTGCCACTCCCACCGGAAAGACTTATGAGGTAAATGTTGTCCAATCTACCCCAGCCAGTAAAAACAAATCTAAGAAGGGGAGAGGCAAGAATAAGGAGGGAAAAAATAATACTCAAGCAGAGTAACCTAAAACTACTTATGTTGATGACTGGGATAAGTGCAAACCCCAATACCCTTGCCTTATCTATGGTGATTATCATTACACGAAGGATTGTCCACGACATGTCGAGGTCACTAAGTTCCTTCAAGGAGCTCCAAAACCATCTGCACTGGCTATCTTGTCCCAACCCTTCCCATCTCAACAACAGGCTTAGTTGGTCATTCACAACAAACCATCCTCTTCTATGACATCATATGTTTTGATGTGTACTGGTGATTCTAAACAAAACAACATTGCACTCATGACTCGAGCCAAAGATTATTCTCCATCTAAGGAGAAGGTTGATGATTTACCTCCTGCTTTGGTACAACCCTCTCCAGTGACTCCACCTACCAACGATCCTCTTCATCTCGAACAACCGAGTCTCGACACAGTTCTGCGACCCCCCCCTAAGGGTGTCATATAGAAATCGACTTTCAATCCTCATGCTTGTGCAGCCCAGAACTACAATATTGTTGAAGATCTGGCCCAAGCACCTTATGTGATGTCAGCCCTTGAAGTCCTTCAAACTTGTCCTGCACAAAGGAAGGCACTGTTGAAAGCTATAGGTGGAATTGATCCGACCGATACAAATTTAATAGTCTTTGACTTGCACAATCGCATTCCCAGGTTACCCCCTCAACTAGCATTCCAGATGCAAGTTGTTGTCTCTAACAAGAACATTTGTCGAACTGTTATCGATGAGGGTGCCTCGACTTGTGTTATGTCTCTTGCTTGTTGGAAAGCCATTGGCTCTCCTCCTTTGAATGAATCCCAGAAAACTCTTAAATCCTTCAATGGCTCTGGTTTTAAGCCCTATGGTATTCTTCCTTCGTTGCCCATCACGTTAGAAGGTAAAATGGTCCAAGTTGAAGTGTAAGTCTTTGACGCTCCCCTTGATTATAATCTTCTACTTGGCTGCAACTGGATCGATTCCATGCGCGTCGTTGTGTCAACACTTTTTCGTGTAGTACGTTTCCCTCATCAAGGAAAGATTGTTACCGTTGACCAACTTGCCTTCTTCAATTCTGATACCCATACTGGCAACATATCATTTATTTCTAAAACCCCACCGGGTTATGAGAACGTCGATGTAGGCCTTTTAAGGGATTCCTCATTAATGGGTACTTTTCCACCCGATGTTCCACGCTCGTCAGTTTCTTCTATCAACATGATCTCCACCATGCCTCACGAATCTCTTGGATCTCACGACCCTTGGATTGTCCCTGACCCTAGAGATCATCTTCGTTATGGCGATGAAATGTCGTTAAGTCCAGTTGAGTCTACCTATCAGGCCTTTCACTCAGTAACACCTTCTACACCTTCTCTTGATGAGTTGTCTCCCAATCCTTTTCGTGTTATTTTTCCAACTGATGAGATGATCATGTCTGTCATGGAGGACACCCCTTGGGACGATGGGAATCATCGTTCTATTCTATTTCTGGAACAACACACTCTTGAGAACTACCAACGGATTTCGACTCTGTTGACCATTGTTGTCATCTCGACTGTTCCTGTGGTCTCAATTGATCCCTTTGCAGAATGGAGCATCGATTTCATGACATGTCACCCTCACTCGGCTGGGGGGCATGGTTACATCCTGGTAGCCATTGATTACTTTACAAAATGGGCTGAGGTGATGCCGACATTTGACAACACTGGTATCCCTTTGAGTGAACCCAGGAATGGGTTGTACTTGAAGAAGTACTATGCATAAAATCATTTGTGCACAAGTACTTGTATTTTTATTGTATCATACTTTGTGTGTGTTACTATAGCTTTCTTTTGTCATTATTTGGTCTCTGCCCTTATGTGACGTTGTGTTTGATTTCCAGATGTCGGAGTCTTCGCTACTCTATATTGGCTTCGTTGATGGCGCTAGCCATAGTACTCAGAACCTTGCTTCCACTACGTGGGCAATTTACACCCCTACAAACGAACTTGTATCTTTACGAGGTGTGTGCCTCGGCAGTGCGACCAACAACATTGCAGAGTATAGTATCGTTATTGAATTATTGGTTGATGCTATCTCGCTCAGAATTCGTCATTTGGTTGTGTGACTTGACTCGCAGCTTGTAGTACTACAGTTAAGTAATATATACTCTATTCGAAGTCCTACTTTGTTATGGGTGTATTTTCGAATTCGCCTCTTGGAACGTTATTTTGATCACATTGAATATCAACATATTCCTAGATGTCTAAATACATTAACAGATGCATTGGATAATTATGTATTGGACAGACATTTGAATCATTTATAAATCAAACACATTAAAATTCACACAATATAAAGCAAACCGGTAGAAGCTGTCTATATATATAATGATCAAAAGAGTTTTTACAAAAGTTTGTCCGAAGACCAAAATGTCAAAAATTGAAGCTTATAGCTTCTACAAAGTAACGTCATGGATGACGTTCATGGTAACAAACTACTGCCCTAGCAACCCTACGGAGCAGTCATCTCATAGATGTTGATACCACTACAGTATGACATTGATCACATCGTGGAACCTCTTCCAGAGTCATGTCTGGAATGTCTGCCGTCAGGCCCTCTAAATTCTGTTCCACCACTTGATAATCCTTAGCATACTGTGGTGCTACCACTACCCCTCCTCGCTGCTGGATGGGAGAAGTGTTGGGAGGTCTGTAAGGTCCAACATTTGTGTTATCAACAAATGGTTTTGTATTAGTTTTTGGATGAACGTATAAAACAAAAACATTTGAATATGATAAAAATTCACAAAAACATTTGAAAAGAAAAAAATGTGTGTACTTCTTACCAAGGTCCTCCCACTGAGCATCCTCTGGCAATACCAAATCTGGATCTCCTCAGAAATCCATCCCAGCATAAGCATAGTCATCAACCATCAACATCTGTGGTTGAAGCCAGTCAAAGAAAGTATCATCATATCTGATGATTGGTCCTGCTACGTGCCGGGCCATGATCCAACACCATCTCAGCATCCGCGGATCCCTGAGAGCCAGTAAATTCCACTCCACCTGTAGCCTCAGTAATGGGACCCGCTAAAGGAAGAAGGATACCAGCAAAGATCTGTACCCGAATTGATTTAGGTCACCCCACCTACATTTGGTCAATTGCTTTTTTATACTGCGAAGCACAGCATCTGCCCAGTTGAACACTCGAGGCTCAGTACACTCAATAGCATACTGGAAGTAACTCTATAATGCCATATGAGGAGCATAACTCCCAGCCATTTGAGCTATAGTGAAAAGGATAGTACGGAGGGTCAAATCTTGTACCCCCCAGATAGCCACTTTTCCTTTCTTTCTCTCAGCCTCGGGGATGCAGTGTAAATTGTAGTACTCACTCATCTTTAGTCCACCACCTCTACTACTTTTCAAGCTCACATAGTACCCCCACCATGACAAAACAGTAAAAAATTAAATGTCCTCAATGTCTAAGGACAGTGTGTGGACCCCCACACGAAACACCTGCTCATCCAGGTCCCACATATGCACCAAGTACTCTAATAGTCTGACTTGGGCCCTCATGCCCGGGATGCGAAAGAACTTCAAGATCCCATAGTCTCTCAAAGAAGCTATGGTATGTGGATGATTTTTGGCCATTGCATTGTCCTCTTCATGTTCCCTTTCATGCCACTCAAGCACCTTATTGATGGCCAATTATCTGCATAAGGAACACAATAAGAGAATTAACAACTTTTTTCATGCTTTGGATCTCTTTCATTGGGTTAAAATTTAAAAAAAAAATGGGCTTTGCGGTTCTCGCAGGTGCCCTGTGTGCACAGTGTGAGAAACTCTCAGGTGGCTTTAGGCTCACCTATGAGAATGCATCATTCTCGCAGGCCCCGTATAACCTACGTGCGAGAATGGCAACATGCATTTAGGGCTTGGAAAATCAACTTAAAACTGAAAATTTAACGAATGAAATTACAAATTCAAACCATGAAAGTGTTAAGGACGAAGTGCCTACCTTACTGTCATAGATGTCTCATTGAATGGTCTCTCGTAGCTCCCGCAATCTGACGCCGAACTTGGAGGGTAAAAGAGGGGTTTTTTGAGCTCAATAGTGGAAATGTAAAATGGTGTGGTAAAAAGAGTATTTACTCCTTTTATTTACTTTTACTATATCATTTTGGCTTTTTATGATTATTTATCGATTAAACCCTAATCCCTAATGTCATGTTGAGTGTAATTCTTGCAGGTGTGATGACTTTGATGATTAAATACAGGGTTACGAATATGTTTTTCTTTGTTATCGCATGTTTTTGATTGTTTTTTATGGTTTTTACATAAAACCTCAAGTGTCATTTTTGTCTGTTCTTGCGCTCGTAAATACATGAGAACGAGATCGAGCATACTTTTATCACTTTTTTGGGCTCAACAAGGTTATACGAAAAAGGAACCCCCCTGGAATCCTCTTTAAGCTCTCTCCAGACTCTCTAAACATGAAAAGATCGTCGAGTGACCTTGCTATTTTCACGCTCGATAAAGTATTTGAATTAAGCATCTGGTGAGCGATAATTTATCTCCTTTTTGGTCTCATTCATACTATTTTATGAAAAAGGAACTGAGAGAGTTCTCTTTTAAGTTTTTTTCCAAACTCTATAATCTTGAAAAACCTTCGAGTTTTCTATCTCTAGACTCGTTAAACAAACATTGACAGACCTGTGATGGGACCGAACCACTCCTTCTTAGGGTTCATTAAACATACTCCGAGGGACTTGTCTGAAGGATGAGCTTACATCAACAAGCATATGTTATCCTCCTCAAGATTGCATAAAAATAAAGAGGTACTTGCCAGAAATGGTGGGGAAAAATTTGGGAAAGGGATATGTTTTCATCTTCGTATTGATTCACAGTAAGTGTCACTCTTGAACATGACACCCCCTATTCATCATTTGAAGCTGGTTTGGGAAATCCATTTGTCTCTCATTCGATTGATTACAAGGTCATTCCCGGTGTTGTCTTTGAGTCAATACTGCCAAATCATTGGTCATGTCGTTCATATGTTCAAGAGAAGTCCATCTGAAACCTATATTGAGTCGGCCATCTGCAATTATCCATTCTCTCCATGTCGGTCTTCCCTGTGTCTAGTCCAATTCACATCATACTCTATTTCACCTTCAAAATCTGTTACTCATTTCATGTCATTGATGGGGGATACAGCAAGGCCCTCCTGTGACGAGTTTTGTTCTGTCGACTTCAGCTCATTATTCGGAATCAAGACATAGAAATTATTTGGTACCTTGGAGCTTGCATGCCTCAATGGCAGGTTTCCTCACTTTCGACAGTGGGCTTACATCATTGACCCCTAATCGAAAGATTCCATCGGATTTTTGACTTCAACTCATTTATTCACACTCGATGGATTGTATTGTGGTACCTTGGGAGTCATTGACATCAATGGTGATTTCCCTCGCACTTGTTAATGGTTTCATCAATGACCGGTAATAAAGTGGTTTCTACCATGTTCGACTTCAACACATGTAATCACATGGTTAGATTCATACTTTGGGTGACGAAATTGAAGACCATGTATATCATCTTTGTGATCCAGGTTGCGATGGAGTATGTATAATTTGCGACACATAGATCCACTATGTATGTCTCATGGCTATGTCGTCTTGATTTGAAATTTCTCGCATAGATCCACAGTGTATTCCGGTGGCTATGCTATATTTTGACGGCATGNCCATCTATGATCTGTGTATGGGAATGCCTACCTCAGAATTGATATATATGATATTCTGCAGATGCTTGGTTGTTCGCAGGTTTTCGATTAGGTGTGCTCATGGTTCTCGACACACACATGCAGCTTACAAACTCTATCGGTTGTCACTATTTCCAACCTCATACTTTGGGAGGAATTCTATTACCCATGATTTTGGTCATCATGATGATGTATTGATGATGGTGTACTCAGGCTCTTCATAAGAACTTTCTCCTGAGAAAAAGTTATTTTCATCTCTTCCAAAAAACTCATTTTTGAAGACTGTTCACGGGCTACTAGTATATTTTCCTACAAGAATGCATGATTCTCATAGGCTGCCTTAAGTTAGGGTGCGAGAAGTTCGCACTATGTTGAACTGCTAGGGTGCGAAGTCTTTCTAAAACAAGGAAAATGATGAATTCTCGACGCTTCTAGAAGGGAATCTTCTAGAAGGATGAGATGGCATTCAAATGGTTATCCTAGTATTGGATTCCCTGATATTTTGGGATCATTCTTATCCAAGTAACTAATTCATTCTCTCCTATATATTGAGGGAATTCTCATGGAAAAGGTTAAGCAAGGTTAAGCAAGATTCATTGGAGAATTAGTGAAATAATTGTGTGAAGGACTGAAGCTATAGCAGCTTGGAGACTCCAGCAAGTTTATCCAAAGGGGTTGATCTTCTTCATGCAAGTGAGCAAGTGTGTGTGTTAGAGCCAAGGGCCATCGAAAGGAAGTTTGTGACATCAAGGCTCAGGTTGTAATCTTTACTTTCCATTAATATGATACAACAATATGTCCCTTTCCCATAAAGATATTTCCACTTTATTGTATAATTCCTCGATCATATACATAGATTAACCATTGAATAGATTTTGCTTTCTTCACTTTGGTTGGTTTGTATTGTCTTGGTCTTGACTGCACTAAAGAAATGGAGCAAAGCAGGAGCAATAAAGAACATAGGAAGTGATAATAAGGTGTTTCATTTGTTCTTGCCTCCTATTTAATTCAATGGTCAAAATCTATGGAAAGAGCCATGTTCTGTCTTGCTTTGTTCTAGATCCAGGTGGATCTAGGGATATCGGTTAGTGTCCACACCTATGGATTTATCCAATAACAGGTACACTCTAGGGGCCTCGGTTCTCTAGAAGAGTATTCTTGGGTATAATTTTACCCCTTTTCAGGTCTGAGGGACTAAATTTACAAAAAAGGAACCCCCACAGAGTCCATAGTTAAGATCTTTTCAGACTCCCTAAAATTGAAAAGATCTGTGAGTGACCTTATTCTTTCACACTCGTTAATATGGTCCAGAAGAACATTCATGATAGAGTCCATGGTTAAGCGTTTTCCAGACACCTTAAAAATGAAAAAGTTGTCGAGTGATCTTCTCTTTATCACACTCGTTAAAATGGTTTTGAATAGGTGTATGGTCGGTGCTAGTTTACCCCTTTTTTGAACTAACTAGACTATCTTCAAAAAAGGTATCCCAATGGAGTCTCCTTTTACACTTTTTCAGACTCTCTAAATATGAAAAACTGTCAAGCTTACCCTCTCTGGGCTAGTTAAAATTGCATCAAAGGACGTTACCATTGTGTGTCTTACTAATCACATTTTCATACCTACATCTTTGGACTAATGTCGGCTCCATGTTTCTCTCAACTGAACCATCTGAAGCATGCCTTATACGCAAGCCCTGTAGCACTTTGCCTCTACATCTTGACACCTTTGGCCCATGGAGTATTTTTCCCGAGTGTCCTTTTCCTGCATATGTCCCTTTGCCCTGAGCATCCATGTGTTCCGTGAACTTGGAACTAGTATGTCTGCAACACTCGGTCCTCCTTTATAACGTAGCATTCTTTTATTCATTTTCAATCTTTCCAAAATTATTGAAAAAGACAAAAGAAATTAAAAAAATCAAATATACTCCAAAAAGAGGAAGGGAAAAGTATTTTATTTTTATTGGTAGCACAATGAGTCACCCTTGGACAAAGCACATCATTTTGTTTGTTCGCCAATCCCTGTGATTTAAAATGACCTTAGGAATCTATTCTCGCTACATAGAGTTGTGTCCTCCTTCGTTTGGTTATTCTTCCAAACATATGGAGAGTTTTTGGTGCCTCCTGCATCGTGAACTTATGTCAAAATATCATGTTGCCTAAGTCTCATATTTTGTCATGCTATTTTCCAAGGGAAGTTATTACCAAGATTGAGTCGGCCCCCTCTGCAGATTGTCTCTTTCCCTCATGCCTGACCATCCTAAAATCCCAATCCCGTCTTTGTTCGAAATCAATGAAGCCCTCAACCTAATCATCAAAATCCTCTAGTTCGTTCCTGACGAGCCGTCAAAGACCTCTGGGTAGTGTAGTTATACAAACATATTACACTCTTACCTGAGTCATGAATATTTTGAAGTTGTTTCTCGAGCTTTGAAGACCTCATCTCCAGCCATCAGGCCTTATAAGCTTCTAGAAGATGGATACTATGCATGTATATATTTTTTGATTTAGAAATGTAGATCAGTTGTGTATTGCTTGCAGCTACACTTTATATAGTTATATGACATGGATCTATAGTGTATTTGGTTGGCAGCCATGATTTTATTTCATATCGAGCATGGGTATGCCCACCTTGGTGAGACAATTTTTATTTTGTAGATGGCACCTCCCGAATTATGGTCCCTGGGATCACTTGTTTGGTACATTGGTGAATATTGATAATGTATTTCATCCATTAGATGCTCTTATGACCTCACACATTAGGGGGCATCTGTTATAACCCTAAATTGCACTAGACATTCTTACCTAGCATCAGTCCATCTCATTTGACTTCTTTGCCAATCCACTATTGAACAACTTCTTAAAAAACACCCTTTTTGAGGGCATACACACCCTACTCAACTACTACATGTGTGTGTATGTTGGATGACCCATTGTAGCCTATATATACCTAAAAAGCATGAAAAATGAAAAGTTGTAGATGGAACACACAGTTTTGGGTAAGTTAACTAAACCGTTTGACCACCCATAGCCGGTCACTTGACCAAATACCTAGCCCTTTCTAGCCTATAAAAGAAGGGGTAGGGGTACCATTTGAAAAGAGAAAAATAAGAGTAAAGAAACTCTACCCCATTTTTTCATTCCCCTTGTCCCAACCTTTTGCAACCATCGTGTGAAGAGAAGCATATATGAAAGCAGTTGGAGTATAGTTGAAGAGGATTCCAGGACCAGATTTGAGGAGCAGTGGTCGATCTCACTATTGTAAGGTATTCTTGTGAGAATAATAAAAGAAGTACTTTTCCCATCCCGCCATATGAGATTGTCAATATTTGAATTTGATTATATTTTGATAGAATCTCTAACCCATTAGTTCATAGATCATATGCATGTGGATTTGTTTGTTTGTCTTTGTGTGAATGTAGGTCTTGTATTGGGAGGAGATTTGTAGTCAAAGAAAAACCAAATATTAAAGTATCGACATCAAACACGGAAACTAAGGTACAGTAACTTGATCTTTTTAACCTTGTATTTGCATATGAATAATGGGGATTATGATTGGGATGTTCGTAAAAAGTAGGATACTTTAGGTCATTTTCTGCATGAGAACCCTCAATGTTAGGGTCTTAACCCACACATAGGTAGAACAATATATTCGGATGTAATAAAGGTCAATATTAATAAGGCCTTTCAATAAAATAGAATAAGGCGTATGTAAGATGACCTAATAGAAGCTTCCACTTCTAGAAGGATCCTCCTCTAGATGCTTCCTTTTAGTATAAATAGGATTCAAGGGTATGAGAACACTATCTTGGGTATTATTGTAATAGAGATCTTCTCAACTGGAGGTTGCCCCCTCGAAAAGGCCCGTGAACATTGCTTTCAGATTCAAAGTGTTATTTTTGTTGTTATTCTTATATCATTTCAGTGTTATTGTGGTGAATGTTCTGGTTATATTGTTGTTATTCTTCCATTACTATTATTTTATTTATGTTCTACATATTTATATCTGGTATATTACAAGTGGTATCAGAGCACTTTCCTTGGCAAAAAGTGTGGGTTAATTTTTTTTTTTTCAGGGTAGAGACATATTCCGATGTCTTTAAGCCACAAAGATATGTTGTTATGTGCATAAACCCACGGTTGAGGGATTCATACATGCAGGAAATACAAGTGGTACTTAAGCACACATCTATTGGCCACCCTTGTAACCCTTGTTGGTACCCCTTCGAGTGGTAGTGCATCAGACAACACCTGTGTATGGATCGACCTAGATTACCTGAAGCCCTCTTTAGATAAACCAATCGGTCACCTGACTGTTGTAGTGTCACCGAGAAAAGCACTCAGGAAGATACTCTCTAGTACCTGGGTAGTCGGGTAGTATGGCTAAGGGTATGGTCTATCCTCCTTAGTTAGTGCCCTGAGATATTGGGTCGAGTACTATTGTTGGACCCTGCACGTATATCAGAGAGCTATAGCATAGGGCGAACCCTTGTCTATAGAACCCTTGAATACCTAACCCTTGGGAACAAAAACATAAACAAATTAAAACAGACAAGATCTATTGCCGTGCAACTGTGTTTGGGTTGCCAAGTAAATACACATTTATTTCTGGTTAAGCATTTGGGCATTTCCTCTCTGCAGTATTCTTTAGACCGGAGTATAACTCCGTAAAAAATAAAATAAAAAGTCTGGAAGTTTTTTCACCATTATTTCATACCTATTCCATTGGATTCATCTCTTCGCCCTTATCACGTTCATCCATATCATCTTTTTGGAAAAACAAAATTACCCCACCCTCCCCTTTTTCAGTTCCCCCATACTCATGGCTCATACCCATAGCCAAGAATTGGAAGCTCACTTCAACACCTTGTAATCTGGTCACATTGATACCCAACAAGAAGTGAAACAACTCAGTGCCAATGTTGTCGCCATCAATACAACCATGTAGTCCTCAATGGGTGAAATCAAATGAGACCTCACCACCCAGCTTGAATTAGTCTTTTCGGCACTCTGCACCAAACTGCATGTCCCTACAGATAACCCTTCCTCTTCCTCACCCCCACATACTAAAGGTGACCATTCCTCTCATTCCCATACCTTGCAGAACCATCACTTTCAATGTGAACTATGCCTTCCATGGGTGGATGTGACCAAATTTGATGGATCAGAACCCACTGGTTGGGTAACTAAAATGGAACATTACTTCTCTTTATACAGCATTACAGATGACTTGGCCAAACTCCGTTATGGTGTTCTCCATCTAGATCAAGAACGTTGGCAATGGTGGCAATGGAGAAAAAATATGCGTCAAGGGTATATTGCTTGGACACAATTTGTGGCAGAGCTTTATGAACACCTTGACACTGACACCAACCATTTGGGTCATTTGACAAAGCTGAAACAATTAGGAACAGTGGAAGAATTTATAGCTACCTTTGAGTGCCTGGATTTTAGAACAGAGGGCATGTTTGATGCCTTTTTCCAAGAGTGTTTTATCAGCGGCCTCAAGGATGAAATTCAGGCCCATGTCCTCATGGCTCGACCTGAGAGTTGGGTGGAGGCTACCAAAAGAGATAAAGAAGCACAACATGTTGTATCTTCTCAAAACCATGAACCCTCTTTCATCCCTCACCCTAAACCAGCAAATCCCACTGCTCCCTCTACTCCACTAAAGATCCAAAAATCGACCTGGGCTAAAATGGTTGAATGCCAACTCAAAGGCCTTTGTTATAACTGTGATGAAAAATATTTCCCAGGCCACAAGTATAAAGAAATCTCTTTATGTCCATCTTCGAGGAGATTTCGGAAGAAGATGAAGAAACTCCCTCTATGTCTGAATCACCTGAATCCACTGATATAACCCCTCCCTCAGACCCTCCCAAAGTAGAACCAGTCATTTCCCTCAATTATCTCACTAGCTTCTCTGCTCCCCAAACCCTCAAGCTAATCAGTTACATCAAGCATCGGAAGGTCATCATTCTAGTTGATAGTGGCAAGAACCATAATTGTATTCATCGTTGCATTGCCCAAGAAACTCATTGCTACATCCATGCTATCAATAATTTCCAAATCATGATTGTCAATGGTGGTTCCATGAAATGTAGAGGGCGTTGTGAAAATGTGTGTCTCCAAATTGGTGACTACCACCTAAAATCCCATATGTTTTCTATCAACATTGGAGGTTGTGACATTGTGTTGGGTGTAGACTTGCTAAGGACTTTGGGTCTCATTCTCATGTATTTTAAAGACTTAACCATGCAATTTGACCAGGAGGGCCACCTATATAAGTTCCAATGCATCATTTTTGGTTCACCTGAGATCATTAGTTCCCATCACATGGAAAAGATGCACAAAAAGGGTCATTCTGGTGTTATCGCCCAACTCCATGCCATACAAGAAACAAAGACACCCTCAATACTGCAAGACCTCCAAGCCATCCTTTCTAAACATCAATTGGTCTTTTCCACTCCCCAAGCCCTCCCTCCTTCCCATGGTGTTCATGATCATTCCATTCCCCTTGTACCAGGAAGCCTTCCTCCCAATATCCGTTTGTATCGTCACCCCTTTTCCCAAAAAAATGAAATTGAGAAAATGGTCTAGGAACTCCTTAATGCAGTCATTATCCTCCCTAGTACGAGCCCCTATTCGTCTCCTGTGGTCATGGTCCTAAATAAAGAAGGTTCTTGGTGAATGTGTCCTAACTTTTGTGCCCTCAACAAACTTATCATCAAAGACAAATTCCCCATTCCTATCATTGATGACCTCCTGGATGAATTGAGTGGCGCCCAATTCTTCACTAAACTGGATCTTCATTCGGGATACCACCAGATACGTATGAAAGAGGCAGATATCCCCAAGGATGCCTTTAGAACTCATGAGGGCCACTATGAGTTTTTGTTCATGCCCTTTGGCTTGTGTAATTCCCCCTCCACCTTCCAAAGACTCATGATTCATGTCTTCTATCCTTTTCTCCACCATTTTGTCTTAGTTTTCTTTGATGATATCCTCATCTATAGAAAAACCTAGATAGACCATATTTCTCATCTGGATCGAGTTTTCCATCTACTCTCTCAGCAACAACTTTTCCTTAAACAGTCTAAATGTGCTTTTGGCGCCTCAAAAGTAGAATACTTGGGTCATCTGGTTGGAAAAGATGGCATTAGGGTGGATCCTAAAAATATTGAATCTATGCAAGAATTTCCTCACCCAAAGACTCTTAAGAGATTCAATGGATTTCTAGGCTTAATAGGGTATCATCGCAAGTTTGTTAAGAATTATGGGAAGATCGCAACACCTCTCACTCCTCTCCTCAAAAAGAACTCTTTCACTTGGACTCCAACCACTGCTCAAGCTTTTCAAACCTTGAAGATGGCCATGTGCACCTATAATGATCCCAAGCCAAATTCTTTCTTGGAATCACTAACTACTACTAATTTATTGAATTTTTAAGTGCATACAAGATTCATTAGCACAAGGAGATCACAATATATTCAAGATGTAGAAGCACAAGCAATATCTGACCTTTTTATTATGAGCAATGTAAGATCCATACAATAGATGGTCAATCTAGCATAAACCTCAGATGGCCATGCAAGAAATAGATATGAGATGCTACAAAATGCTCTCGACAATACAAAATGAGCCTCCAAAGGCTGGATATACAATGAATACTAAATCAAGCATATCTGAGCCGTACTAATGCTCAACCTCCAAGCTGGAAAGTGCCACGTCCTGCTAGAATGTTGAAGCCCTGAATAATTCTTCCCTGCTACCAAACGTTTCCAATCATCCCAAGAAATATGCCAAATGATAGATCAAGCAACTGCAAGGAAAACCCAGATGTCCAAATTCCCAAATCCACTCTCAAACTCCGTAGATCTGAATTCTCCACTGAATGGTGTGCCCCACTGGATGACTGAAACCCTAGCTGTTTTGACCCTGATGAAGGAGGTATCCAAATGATCTAAAACTATCCAAGAATATAGATTGGGTGATGGTAAGAACAACCCAGGTGCCCGAATCTCCAAGATCCCTCTCAATCGATGTAGATCTGAAATATCCACTGAATGGTGCACCCCACTGGATGACTGAAACCCTAGCAGGTTTAGCCCTGAAGAAGGAGGCATCCAAATTCTCTGAAACTCTCCAAGAATATAGATCGGGCTATGAGAATCTTGTGGGAGAAGTTTTGGGCTCAGATCTCAAGTAGATCTCTCTAGATATGAGTTTTATTGAATCACAGGAAGTCCCCTATGGCTCTGAGACGTCCCAATCTGCAGACAAATGTAGAATGATGACAACCCTCTAGAAAATCCCTCAAATTGATTGTCCTCCCCTTTCTGAAGCACTAGATGGAGATGGGTTGAGACTAGAATGGTGTGGAGGATTATTTCATCCCCGAGACCAAGCTACGGAACAAGGTGAGTGGATATTTCACCATTGAGTTGCTCACAAGGGTTTGTACAAAAAACCCCAAAACTGAATGCTCAAGAGCAATAGAAAATGCTAATCCAAAACCAGAATGAGTAATAGGTGCACCCTAGCCTCTTACTTATACTTTTCCTTCTAATTCTCTGTTGAATTAGGTTAACTCCCAGGGTTAATCTTCTATTCTTCTGTTGAGTTATATTTTACTCCTTTCCTTTTCCTTTCTTAAGTCAACTTAAAAATATAACTTTTAACTTCTTGAGTTTTCCCCCCTTCAGTGTGAGACTATGACCTAGTGGGGGTGCCCAGGCCACTGAGTCTCCTCATTACCTCTCTAAGAGGTGGGGGACATTACAGTCTCCCCTGCTTGAAATTTCTTGTCCTCAAGAAATTCCAAACCTGCTTCTCTAACCATGTGCTCGTGCTCCCAAGCGGCATCCTTAATGGGTAAATCCTTCCACCTGATCAGATTGTTAATGGATAAATTTGTGAGTGTGGACACAGACCAATCTCCCTAGATCCACCTGGATCTAGAACAAAATGAGACAGAATACTACTCTTTCCCTAGATCTAAGCTATTGAATGAACTAAGAGAAATGGATAGCGGACATACCTTATGAACGCTCTCCTTAAATCTTTGTTGTTCCTTGCTCCACTTCGATGCTCTTGTGCCATCCAATCACAACAGTACAAACCAATCGAAGTACAAGAAAATTAATGTATTCAATACCTAGTCTATACATGTGATCAAGGAATCATGTAATAAGATGACATCATCATTATGGGAAAGGGACATAT
>ML821298.1:135053-162666 GCA_009831015.1 Picea engelmannii
CCGAGAAATATGCCAAATGATAGATCGAGCAATTGCAAGGAAAACCCAGATGTCCAAATTCCCAAATCCACTCTCAAACTCCGTAGATCTGAATTCTCCACTGAATGGTGTGCCCCACTGGATGACTGAAACCCTAGCTGGTTTGACCCTGATGAAGGAGGTATCCAAATGATCTGAAACTCTCCAATAATATAGATCGGGTGATGGTAAGAACAACCCAGGTGCCCGAATCTCCAAGATCTCTCTCAATCGCTGTAGATCTGAAATATCCACTGAATGGTGCACCCCACTGGATGACTGAAACCCTAGCAGGTTCATCCCTGAAGAAGGAGGCCTCCAAATGCTCTGAAACTCTCCAAGAATATAGATCGGGCTATGAGAATCCCGTGGAAGAAGTTTCGGGATCAAATCTCAAGCAGATCTCTCTAGATCTGAGTTTTACTGAATCACAGGAAGTCCCCTATGGCTCTGAGACGTCCCAATCTGCAGACAAATGTAGAATGATGATAACCCTCCAGAAAATCCCTCAAACTGATTGTCCTCCCCTTTCTGAAGCACTAGATGGAGATGGGTTGAGACTAGAATGGTGTGGAGGAGTATTTCATCCCCGAGACCAAGTTGCGGAACAAGGTGAGTGGATATTTCACCACTGAGTCGCTCACAAGGGTTTGTACAGCAAACCCCCAAACTGAATGCTCAAGAGCAATAGAAAATGATAATCCAAAACCAGAATGAGTAATAGGTGCACCCTAGCCTCTTACTTATACTTTTCCTTCTAATTATTTGTTGAGTTAGGTTAACTCTCAGGGATAATCTTCTATTCTTCTGTTGAGTTATCTTTTACTCTTTTCCTTTTCCTTTCTTAAGTCAACTTAAAAATATAAATTTTAACTTCTTGACTTTTCCCCCCTTTAGTGTGAGACTATGACCTAGTGGGGGTGCCCAGGCCACTGAGTCTTCTCATTACCTCTCTAAGAGGTGGGGGACATTACAGCACCACTCCATTCCTCACCCTTCCCAATTTCACAAAGACCTTTGTGTTGGAATGTGATGCCTCAGGGAAAGGAATTGGTGTTTTCCTTATGCAAGAGGGTTGACCTTTGACCTTTACCAACAAGAAACTATCTGAAAGAAATCTGGGAAAATCCATCTATGAAAATGAAATTTTGGCTATTCTGCATGACATGGATCCGTGGCATCCTTATCTATTGGGGCAACGGTTCCAAATTAATACAGACCATCAAAGCCTCAAGTATTTTCTGGAACAACACATTTCCTCCCTAGAACAACAAAAATGGGTGACTAAACTCTTTGGATATGATTATGAGATCATTTATAAGAAAGTAAAAGACAATGTGTTTGTGGATGCACTTTCCCGAAAATATGAAGATGAAGTATCCCTTTTTTCTTTTTCATTCATTGTACCAGATTGGCTCCAAGCCATTCGCCAAGAATGGATAACAGATCCAAAAATTTCGCAGTTGATCCAACAATTGTAGTCCAATGCTCCAGCTTCCTTAGGGTACTCTTGGCTCCATGAGGAACTTCGATACAAAGGCCATTTTTATTTAAGTAAACAATCAAATCTTAAATCCACGGTACTTTCTGAGATTCATGCTACACCCACAACAGGGCACTCTGGGTTCACCAAAACCTATGACAGGGTCAAACATTCCTTTTTCTGGGATGGCATGAAACAGGAAATTCATAATTTTGTAGCTGAATGTGACGTGTGTCAACGCAACAAGGGAGAAATAGTCAAATCGTCGATCACACTACAACAACTCTCGATTCCACCTGCTATTTGGAAGGATATCTCTATGGATTTTATTACCGGCTTACCCAAATTGGGAAATAAATCCAACATCGTGGTGTTTGTTGATCGCCTTTCCAAGTATGCTCATTTTTGCGCCCTTCAACACCCATTTACAGCATCCATAGTCACTCAAATATTCCTGGATCAGGTCTTCAAGCTTCATGGCATGCTGCACTCTATTGTTTCTGATTGCGACCCAACTTTCACAAGCAATGTTTGGCAAGAACTGTTCAAGATACAAGGCACAGAAATGCATCTCAACACAACTTATCATCCTCGAAATGATGGTCCAGTGGAAGTTGTCAACAAGTGTTTGGAAACATATTTGAGGTGTTTTGCTTTGGAAAAGAAAAATTAATGGGCTCAATGGTTACCCCTAGATGAATGGTGGCACAACACTTCATACCATACAGCTACACGCATGACTCCTTTTGAGGCGGTATATGGACAGAATCCACCTTCAGTTATCTCATACTTATTGGGTGCCTCGAAGGTCCAAGCGGTTGACCTAACACTTACATCTCGAGAGGCTATTCTCTGTACCCTCAAAGATAATTTGGTCATGGCACAAAATCACATGAAGCAACAAGCATATCAAGGTCGCTATGAATGTCAATTTGTAGAAGGGGATCAGGTGTTTCTTCGACTGCAACCTTACAAACAAACTTCCCTCAAGATTGCGTATTGTCAGAAGCTAGCGCCCAAATTTTATGGTCCTTATACCGTGCTCAAGCGTGTGGGACAAGTCTCCTATCAGTTATGTTTTCCCATCCATTCGAAGCTACATCCTGTTTTTCATGTTTCATGCTTAAAGAAGGTGATTGGAGCTAAGTGTCAAATTCAAACCAACCTTCCAGAGTTAGTTGAATAAGGATCCATTTGGACACAACCAGAAGTAGTTTTGGACTAGCGTGATTTTCACCTACATCAGAGAACCATCAAGGAAGTGCTAGTCCAGTGGAAAGATACAACTCCAGCAGACACCACTTGGGAACCAGCTACCATTCTGCAGCAATTTCCTCATCTCAAGCCTTGAGCAAAAGGTTGTTTTTAAGGGGGCAGACATGTTAGTGTGCTAACCCGCACATAGGTAGAACAATATATTCAGATGTAATAAAGGTCAATATTAATAAGGCCTTTCAATAAAATAGAATAAGGCGGATGTAAGAATACCTAATAGAAGCTTCTACTTCTAGAAGGATCTTCCTCTAGATGCTTCTTTTTAGTATAAATAGGAGTCGAGGGTAAGAGAACCCTAGATTGGATATCATTTCAATGTTATTATGGTGAATGTTCTGGTTATATTGTTGTTATTCTGCCATTACTAGCATTTTATTTTTGTTCTTCATACATTTTATGTTTGATATATTACACTTAACGCTAGTCTGTAGGGGGGATTTCTCATTCACAACATTAGTCCCAGCTGGTCATTCAACTAGACAACAAGACAACACCAACCAGTCGATGGGTCGACCAGAAAAGAATACACCAATCTAATCAATCTATGTCAATTTGACAGTCTTTTCCAAGATAGAGAGTATATGTATCCAAATAGTGTCTATATCAAGTACAATGAGTAGAAGTACATCTCCCAACAACATAGTCGAACATGGTTCAGTTGGTCTCAAAATATCCAAGAACAACAATTGGGTTTTCACATCAACTACTTCAATTAATCCCCCTCTTAAACAAATTTGAGGAATCAAAGTATCAACAATATATCTTCATTGAAATACCATTTGACGGACAATATTGAGTCAAAAATTAGTCGATGAATACACATTCAAAGATTATAGTCTATTGTTAATTTGGGTTGAACCCAAGTCAACCAATATTCCCATCAAACATCCATTGACTTTCATGTCGGTTTGATTATATGGTTGATCGCTACAAATAAATCAGTAATGAAGAGGAAACTTGTATGGATGTACAGTTGATGAAAGGAAATGGTAGGAACCTCAAACATCTGGTTAGATGCCCCCATGACCACTCATCAATCCAACCATAGTCTATATTGGTAGGAACTATGGGTCCATGGGTTTTTCTTTCATGTCTCTTCTATAAGGATCTGAAAGTATGATTTTCATTCCTTCGATTTCTATAACGAGGATAAAAATAAGGAACATATTTTTGTGTTGTCCGATCAAGAGATATAGGCTCAAAGTCTTGTGTACTCTTAGGAGTGGAACAACCTAGTATATCAACGACAATGTCATCAAAAACAATATTTTTATAGTTGATCATGGTTGGAACAACCAATTTATCAATTTGTTTAGCAATAGGTTTCTCATCTGGAAAACCATTATGAACTCCACCAACAACAAATTAAACTTCCCTAGTCACAACAAGGAGGTGTAGGTAAGGAGGAAACAAAATTTCCATTTCCAATACCTATTCTTGGTGACTTAATATTAGGCATAATATGAGAAGAAATACCCTATCCATTATTCCAAAGTCCTCCTTTGATGTATCCCATGTTGTTGAGAAGTCTGGATCCTATACCTGTAGTGTGTTTTTCAAAGCTAGGAGAAACAAAACAATAATTAGTCGTAATGCATAAATCAAAAACATCTTTCTTAGAGAGAGCATCAGGGGGTGGATGATCCTAGAATATGAATAACATTAGTTTGCTTCTTGATATTCTTCTCATCATTCTTCTTAGCATTATGTAGTTGAAAAACTTGTTCTTCAAGGTTTTATTTGCAGTCCTCCAAGCCCCGAATAGTCTCATCCTTCGTAGTCAATTGTATCAATATGGCATCATAATATTCTTTTAATTCTTGATATTCATCAAACAGATGGTTGTTATCTTTGTTGGGTTATATCTCCCTTCTACTTCTTCTTGGGTTGACCTAGGTTCATATATGAACAGGTTTCCAACAAAACCCTCTAAAACCATCGACCCTCCTCGTAAACCAGAAGGAAATGCTACACGCGGTGCACACAATGCAGTATCACCCTAGATAGCTCTATGGGTAACTAAAATTCTCAAGTTCTTGCAGTATAGGAATGAGTGGGGATATGGGGTTGTATTTTATCTTCTTCATACATTAATCTTGTGATTCATTCAAGTATTTCTAGGATTCATTCATATTTAGGCTCATGCATGCATTCTAATACATATAGTTAATCATTCATTTATAATATAACCATTAATAGGAAGTAAGAATTCAATAAACATCACATATAACACAATTTTTACTATGGTTCAGCCCCTCCTAGGCTACATCGACAAATATTTGACTTCTATGCTCTTTTATTTAGTCTACTACAAAATTTGGCGCTGCACGCATTGCATATTCAATCATACAATCCTAATGAGGTTAAGGAACCTCTGTGAGGCAGACTATATCACACCAGGATCCCCATCCTATTATATAACCCTCAAAATCTACCTTACTCGACTCTTGTGCAACTCAACATCTTTCAAGAACAATTATCAACAATCTTTTGTTATTTACTTAACCGAGCAGACATAACAGAGCCCTTCCTAGACCTCCTAGGTTCGTATTTATACTATTTTGCAAGATTATATCCATTACAACCTTTGTCAAAAACCCTAACCCTAATATGGTTAGGCTTGTCTTCCTCCTCACACATGGCTTTTCCTCTTGCATGTTGATTTTCCTTCCTTTTCTGTATGTTTCTTTCTTACCAGTTGTTGTGAATGCTCCCAAAATTAGGTTTTTCCTTCCAAAAATAGGTCTTTCCTAAAAATAGGCCTACACTCAACAGGCCCCCAAAACTTGCATGTGGCTCATCCTGATCAACTCAGGTAGTGCACGCTCCTTGTACTATTGTGTCCAAACTATGAAACTTTTTTGCTAGTTCCTTTCCTTTTTCCTTGATCTACGTAGTGTTTCTTGTTATCACCTCCACTGACTACGTTGTTATCTCCTCCTGCATCAATGTTTTTCTCTATGTGTGTGCATGTGCCAAAATTTTCTTCTCTTCCTCCAACTATGCAATTGTCTTTGTTTCGTTTTCTTGGAGGGGTTCCAATTCAGATTGTCTTTCTTACTTCTTTGTCTGTGCGGTTTTCAACTCTATCTACGGCTTCTTCATGTCTTGAGTGCCCTTCAAGTGCTCTATGATGCTCATTGTTTTCTTCCTTTGATTTAGCTCTTGTATGGTAGCATTGATTGTCTCCTCTTATTGGTCCCACTATTGGACCTTCTCATCTTCTTTCAGGATAGTCCATATCTATGCGGCTCTGTCGAATAGCTCTTCTATTTCCCTTGCTTCTTTCTCCATCTCAACTATCTGGAGTGCAAATTGTTTTTCTCTCTGTTCTCAAACTTTGGGAGGAGTCGTAGGATTGAGCCTTTCTTTGAGCTCCTCAATTTCCTGCTTATATTTGTCAATTTTTTGTGAGATCATGTTGATCTTCTCCTCTTCACTCCTCTCTGGTGCTTGTGTGGTGTCTAGGATGTGATCATAAACTATTTTTAATCCATGTTCTAGTTTATATGTGCACCCTTTATCCTCTTCTTTATCTAAATTTAGTTGGTTGCATGTAATTTATATCATTTCAGAGACTCCTCTACCCACATCCAAGTTGCTTGCATCCGCATGGGCCCTAGATTGTACTTCTTGCATTATGTTGGCCAGGAGTCTGTATAGTCCCTTGATGGGTATTTGTTCCATGACAACTTTAGATTGTTCCATGTCCCCCGTGGCTTTCTGCATAGTTTCCTGATTCATTCTGATCATTTGGCACGTTACTATAAAGCTCCCCCTACCTTGGAATACCAACTATACTGTCTCCTCTCCTTCTTTCTATGCAGGGGGTCGTTGTGTCTTTTCTTATTGTTGCACTATGGCCTATGGTCCTACCTGGCTCCATAATTATTGGAGATTCTCATGGACTTCTATGAGCTTGGCCATGACCTATTCATGTTGTGCCTCTACAATGCAAACCACTTCTTCCCCCTATATTGGACTTTGTCCATGACTAGATCTGCATCATCGTCTGTCAGGGTGATGATTGGATCTTCTATGTCATACTTCCTTTTATTGCGCGCCTCTTTTTCCTATGTTGGCTTCTTTATTTTCTATGAGGTTTGCACCCCACTTGTTGTACCTTGGGTCCTTTCTTCTCCAGCCTGTGAAGTATCCTTCCTTCCATTATGTGGTTGGATTCCTGCCCTTGTTGTTATTTTTGTTGTTCTCCTTGTTTGTTTTGGTACTATGTTGCTCCTGGTTGGTTGATTTCATGTTGTAGCCATTCTAGTATTATTGGTGGGGCTATTTGTTCTTGATGAGGAACCTAATTCAACCATATCCTTAGGTCTGTAGGATTGTGCCGTGACTGGCCTTGTTACTAGTTTTGATACTAGAAGTTGCCACTACGCAGGCCAGTCTTTAATTTTCCAGTCCACTTCTTCTTTGGTGATGCAATACTGCATTTCTAGCCATGCCTTGTTTGGATCCCTTGTAGCCTAGATCCACATGTGGTGTCGGGATTCCTTCAACCTGATTATCCCTTCTGTCTCTTGGAATACCTCCAAAGTTATGCGCCACAAATTAGTTTTGCGTTGTTGTATCTCTTCCAGCCACATTGCAAAAACTATGTTGTTTTCTTGTTGTGTCTTGTTATCCTTGGCCTTCCAGAGGGACTCATATATGGCCGCATAACATTTACCCATCCTATCCAAGAATGTTGCGAATTTTGGCTCCTCCCATCCTATCAATGCTATCAGAATGATCAACCATGAGTAATGGAAATTACTTCCATTGTCCTGCACGTCTCTACATTCTATCAAAAAATTGTTTAGCAGGTATGGCACCCAACTGAACATTACTCCTTTCACGCACTACGTGGATACTACAATAACACCTGTTGGTGCTTCTTCTTTTCATAATTTCCTCAATAGTTTGCAATCCATGAGATTGTTGGTGAACCTTGTTGCATTATCATTGATATCCTGGATTACGATGCATCTATTTCCCTGATTGGTGCCAAACTATGCTTTGACCAGTTTTGTTATTTCCTTCTCGTATGCCTTGTTATCCAGGTATTCCTATGGCTACATGTCGACTATTAGTAGTCTTGTGATCTTGGCAATCAGTGCCACATCCATATGTATTCGCCTATCCATCCATAGGATGCCTCCATGTACTCGAGCAATTAGTTGTTTGACACAGAGCCTGACATTCTTACCATGCCCAAAATGAAGTATATCCAATAGTTTCATAATACCATATTTATATAGCTCGGTTATCCATTGCACGGGCTCCATTATTGTTTTATCAAGGGTTCCAATTTCCCCTGTGTTTATTAAATAATTCTCCTCATCCAAATATGGGAATTTGGATGCATCATTCACATCATGGTCTATGTACTTAAGCGTTGGTACCTTTCCCATCATATCATCCACAACGACCATTGTGTCTGGGAGATATGGGAGTGTGATATCCATGACGTCCTGTGCCTTTATTTTTTGTCCCATAGTATATGGGTCTGCCTTTGTTGGGTCTACATCCCCTTCTTCCATTTCGGACTCTGACTGGTCGATGATATCCTCAACCAACACTTCATTTCCATCTTGGATCTATCACAGTCCCATTGTTTCATCAAGCTTCGCAGGCATCTCAGGGTTAGGGTTTGAAATACCATTCTGAGCCCTGGAGCTCTACCCTATTTCCCCTTGTTGCATTGTTGATGTTTCCTCTTCAACCCATGTCGAGTTGATTGACTCTGTGTCCGAGGTGGTGACATCTTCAAGCTCGACCACGTTTTTGGGTTGACTCATTCTTTCCTTGCACCTCTGACCCTGCCTAGTAACCCATACATACTGGCCTGGAGCGTTGAACTTCGATGGGGTCATCATCTCTCTAATTCACACACTCACTTTCTTCTCCATAAAATTATATCTAGGGAACACTCTTTGTAATTCTCTATGTGCTAAAAAATCTCTAAGTGTTGAATAAACACATTCTTTCCTCCTTTTATAGACCCAGTCATGTCGGTTTTTCACTTTTTGCATGCATTTTCACCGAGTGTAATTTTTCTGCGTGATGTCTTCTGATGTTTGTCGTGGTAATATTGCGTGCAACGTTTTTTGCTCTTCCATATGGTTCAGTCAACTTCTGTGTATTTTTTGTTGTTTTCTTTCGTTTTCTATTCTTGTATTTCTTTTTTCTTCTTTTTCTTCTTTTTATTTCTTTTTATCATTTTTCTGTCCTAATCTCTCCTATAGTACACTATATACATGTCTTTCTCATTGTGTTGTGACATTTAAGGGTTAGTAGGTTGATTGTCCCTGTACAGTTTTAATCGACTACCGTTGATCATTCATTTCAGTTTTGTTCCTACCAAGTCTTTTATTTGTACATATCCCCCATATGTGGCAATATTTACTTCATATGTTCCTATCCAATGCATTCTAAATTTACTGGGATGTTGAAAACATTTACTATCATAGAGAAAAACTAGGTCTCCCTCCTTAAAAATCTTATTTTTAATATGTTTTTCATGATAGGATTTGTCTCTTGTTTTATGTACTTCCTGGTGAAATCCTTTGAGAATCATGTCCTATTCCATTTCCATTAGTTGAATTAACCTTTCCTTTACTGCATCATGTTGGTAATTTTTGCTACATATAGACTGGGCACCATAAATTCTAATGGAACTACCGCTTCCTGCCCATACACCAATCTGAATGGTGTCTAGCCTGTCAACTTTTTACATGTTGTCCTATATGCCCATAGTACTATTGGTATCTTCAAGTCCCAATCATCCATGTTGACATTGCAGATCTTTGTCAAAGCATTTTCCAAGATCTTATTGAAAGCTTCTATCATTCCATTTTCCTGAGGATGGTATGGTGTACTCTTCTGGTGATAGAATTCAAACTCCTCAGTCATATCCCTAATGGTATCATTGATAAAATGAGTGCCTTAGTCACTCATCAAAATCCTTGGACATCGAAATGCGGTGATCACTTACTCAAACAAGAAGTGTGTTGATGTCTCTACGCTACAACCTTTGACTAGTGTTACTTCTGCCCATCTTGTTAAGTATTCTATCACAATAATGATATATCTAGCTCCTGACCTTTTTGTTGGTGGATTGATAGGTCCCACAAAGTCTATAGCCCATTTCTCAAATTCCTATAGAGTCATTTGTGGTATCAGTGGCATCTCATCCCCTTTGTTGGGTTTACCAACCCTCTGACAGACATCACATTTATAGCAATATTCCTTGGCATATTTATGGAATTTTTTCCACCATAATCCTGTGCGCAATACCTTTTGCACAATATATTTTCTTGGATAGTGTCCTCCAGCTACACCTTCATGATCTTCTGCTAAAATTTTGGGCCTTTCATATTCTAATACAAACCTTCTCAAAATGTTGTATGTGCCCATCTTGTATAAATGTCCTGTAATAAGTTGATAGTCTGCAACTCTGACTACCATATGTTTCTTCTGCGTAATGCTAAAGTCTTGTGGTGCAATCCATGTACTTAAGTATTCAATAATATCAGTGAAATATTCATTAGTTAATTGTACTTAAAATAACTACACATTAGGGAAGTTTTCTTCCAAGTTATTAGTTTCTTCTCCATTAGTTACCCTTGACAGGTGATCAGGTCTTGCATTCAACTTCCATGTTTGACTATTACTTCAAAATCAAATTCTTTGAAAAAAAATAGCCATCTACAGATCCTCCCCCCCAACACTGGCTTGTTGACTAGATATTTGAGGTAAGAATGGTCTGTGAACATTTTAAAGTGTTTTTCTAGTAAATAGTGCCTGAATTTTTGAAGTGCATATACCATGGCTAGGCCTTCTCTTTATGTAGTGTTATAATTCTTCTTTGATTCTGAAAATTTTCTCCTTGCAAAGGATATAGGAGGTTTAATTCCCCTTCTCTTGGTTGCACCATAATTTCTCCAAATGTTATGGTTGATGCATCTACATGCACATGAAATGTCTTTTCCCAGACTGGGAATACTAAGATAGGTGTTGTGACCATGTTTTCTTTTAAGGTGTCCAATCCTTGTTGACAATCCTCATTACACTGAAACCTGATGTCCTTCTTTAGCATTTTTTCCATGGGTGCATTAATATGTGCATACCTCTTTATAAATTTCATGTAATAACTTGTATGTCCCATTGTTTCTCTTAACTGGCGCACTGACTTTGGTGGTGGTAAATTTACAATGACTACAATCTTAGCAGGATCCACTAGTAACCCTTCTTTACACACTATATGTCCCAAAAATATTCCAAAATGTGTCCCAAAAATGTATTTCTTGATGTCCAATGAGATTTGACATTGCCTTCATCTTTTCAACATGAGTCTTAACACTTGTACATGATCTTTTAACAAATTGTATATAATCCAGTCATCCAAATATAATTCTAAGAACTGATGTATGAATTCCTTAAAAGAACCTATGTCTGGTATTGAAACTATGGTCGGTGCATTCTTCAGTCCAAATGGAATGATTGTATATTGGTAGGATCCCCATTATGTAGCAAAAGTAGTCTTATACCTTTCTTCTAGAGCTATTTTGATCTGATGGTAACCTGAGAATCCATCTGTAAATGAATATGCTTCCTGGCCTCCCACATTATCTAAGACCTCATTTGTGAAAGGGGTAGGGGAAGGGTCATGTAAGAAAGCATCATTCAGTTTCCTCATATCTACATAAATCCGCATCCCCCCTTGTTTCTTTTCTTGGACTACCAAGGACTTATCCATTCATATTCCTCTACTGGTTATATGATACCATCTTCCAACATTTAGTCAATTTTGGCTTTCACTTTCTTCTTGTACACTAGATTCATTCTGTAAGGTAGCTTCCTCACAGGTCTTACCTCAGTTTTGAGAAGTATCTTCATCTCTCCTAGCTCTCCTAATATTCCTTTCATCTCTGTAAAGGTCGGTGGAAACATCTCATTGTATTCAGGCAGTAACTTTTTTATTTGTTCTATTGTTTGTTCATCCCAATAGTCTCCAATACTTGACATTTTGGGATTGTCATTAATCCCAATGTTAACTTTCTTAACTTTGATTGGTGCAGAAAATAATTCTGACTCTAGAGATGGACCTTCCACCTATCTTTCTCCCTCAATATTTGTAATCTGAATGTTGCGCAGATCATCTTCATCTGGTGCTTCCTCTTCAACATGATAGCATGAAATTCACTCTTCGACTGTCCATTTGTTTTGATGTTGATATTATGTCATGATTTCAACCTCTGGTTCATTAGTAAATATCATTCCCTGTATCAGCTTCAGTGTTGAATCCATGTTGGGGTTCTCATGTTCAAATGAGAAGGTTACTATGAAATTTTGTTGTAAGCATGTACATTATGTAGTGCCTCCGCGCATCTCCTAGACTATATACCAGTTCCCTAGAATTCCTTCCAATGTATGGATAAAGTGATGAGTCCATTCCTATGGTGGTGTCATCCTCCATTGTGCCTTGCACTTTTCCAAGTATTACACTAGTTTTCCTTGTCCATCATACCTCTACATTTTTTTTCTCCCCTACTCTGCACCAAATATAATGTGCAGTAGTCGTTTACACTAATACCAGTCCTAAATGGTTTCTTTGTGTTCACCCCACCATCTTGAAAGTGTGGTCTTGAGTGTAATATCTATGGCTAAGAGCCTATGATGTTCTAGTACTTCCTCTTCATATCTTGTCATAAATTCCTCTAAGTCATTTACCCCGTGAAAACTGGGAGGTTCTCTTATCTCTGTACCAACCCATCTTAATGCACAATCTATTATTGCACGCCTTATTCTGGAAACTTCATGTAACCTCTTTTGCCAATTCTCCAAATCTATATATGAATCAGAAGGACATGATGTAATGCTTCTCCAGTTGAGTACACCATATGAAGTTGGGTTAACATAATCCTCTTCTTGCACGGTGGTTTTGTACAACTGATTTATTTCTTTCAATTCCAAACAAGTGGGTTCTACAAACCTTTCTCCTTTTGAAGGATATATAATGGTGTAATGAATCTATATTCCCCTGATTCAAATGTCATTTTCCTTGTCTTCATCTTGATTATGGCTTAGTTATCAAATGCCCAATCCAGTCCAAGCAATGTTGGGTAAGGTGTTGTGCCATCTACTATCTCTATTACTTCAAAATATGTCATAGTGTGCACTCCATCCAAATCCATTGTCACACCTTTAAGACTTCCACTTGGTAGCACTTTGTGTTGATTTTCTAATTTCAACTAGATAGGTTAATAGCCTAGTGTGGTTTCTCCCATACATTGTCATGTCTTCTTAGGTAAAACATTTACTTCATAGCCTAAATCATGTATGATATCACCCATATTAAAATATCCATTGTTGGCATTCAGTATGAATTATCTTCTTATCCTCCTTCTTGTATGGAGATGATTGAATATTTTCTGTTATAACTTTCCTTCTTCCTCTATGTTACATCTTTCTAGCAGATTTTGTAAGATCTTAACAGATGATGGGTCCTTAAATAACTTAACACAAGATGGTACAATTTTTTTTATGTTACTTACTTGCTCTAATGGTTAAGATTCACTGGTGTGGTCCATTAAGGAGGGTATTTCCTACATTGGTGAGTTCTAGGTTTGTTGCACAACTAATGTAGATGCATCATTTTACTTGAGAAACTCTTGTCTAGCCTCCTTGAATGTTTCGTTTTCTTTTCTTGCATCAAATTTCTTTTGTGGCTCAGTATTCTTCTTAACCCATTGGTGTTGTGTTGGATATTACTTTATTACGTCTGATCCTGTCTTGGATCCTCCTCCAATGACTATATTGATGTTTCTCCCATCCTCCATGTCTTCTGCAAAGATCCATTGGATATTATGGTTATTTTGGTTCCTTTTTTTTTAGGATCTTTCCCAAGAGTATTGGACAGTCTTTTGTATTATGGTCTATTGCATGACAATATATACATGTCATTTGTAAATGTCTTGACCTGCACAGAATAGATCTAGCTAAAAAATGATACACACATTTGCATAGATAATTGGAAAAAGAAGAAGAAGGAGAGAAAGAATGGAAAGAATTCTCATTAACCATTGTGAATAATGAATAATTTACACATGATATACTTTGTATAACTCAATGAGTTCGACTTGAGGTGAACCAAGTATCCATAGTGGTGGTCTAGAGTGATATGGACACACACTAGTAGTTACGAGAGTGAACTGCCAACTATTCTAGTCTCTTAGGCAGTTACGGGAGTGAACTTCCACCTAGTTGAGTTAACTAGTCAACTAGTCTTCAGTTAACTGACTGAACAGAAAGTAGTGAGTAGTTAACTCAAGGAATCAAGGCTAATGCACCACTTTGGTGATGATACCAAGGAAATTTTTAATTATCATGGTGATGATCCCAATGTTGCATGGTGATGATCCCAATGCAACATCTAAACTCAACTTAACTAGTCAAACTAAAGTGTGAACTCAAAGAGAATATTCTCCAAGTGGAATATTCTCGCCTAAAGTATAGGAGACTAGATAATGACTAATTATGACTAATAAACAAATAAAAACCTTAGGAAAAACAAATCCTAGGTGTGTGTGAAGTAACTTCAACACCCCCCCTGAACATCACTATGGTGAAAATAAAGATTGGGTCCTGACAACGAGGCCATGTTAGGTACCCAAGTACAAAAGATACATTGAAAATAAAGTGNTAAGAACTACAGTTGTTGGGCAACTGTGTCCTTCACTCCAAGACTACCTTGCAGAGAATGGAATTTCTACTCAGTGAAGGTCTTAGTGAAAATGTTTGTCATTTTTTCTACTGAAGGACATAACTGTAATTCGATGATCCCCTCGTGTACTAAGTCCCAGATGTAGTGCATGTGGATCTCGATGTGCTTCGTCTGTTGCCTTTGAACTGGATCTCTACAGAACTTTAGAGTGCTCTGGTTGTCACACCAGATGATGATCAGCCAATGAAACTAAATTCCCAACTCAGTGAGAAAATGTTGTAGCCACATAGCCTGAATGGCTATGTTAACTACCCCTCTATACTATGCCTCGGCTAAAGATAGAGAAATGGAAGCTTTCTTCTTGCTCGACCAACAAATAGGCTCAGAACCAAGACTGAGTGAGTAACTAGATGTGGACTTGCGATCAATGTTATCGCCAGCCCAGTCAAAATCAGTAAACCCAATGAGATCTAATGTAGATTCTTCTACATAATGAATCCCAAAGGTGATGGTGCCCTGTACGTATCAAAGAATACGGTTTGCAGCTTTCCAATGTAGCTCATGCGGCTCCTGCATGAACCTGGAAACTGCACCAACTGCATATGAGAGGTCTGGTCTGGAGTGTGTGAGATACAACAAGATCCCCACTAGTTGTCTGTATAGTGTGTTTTCAACCAATGGAGTCTCTCCACCATCCTCAAGTTTGACTCCTGATAGGAAAGGAGTCGAAGCAGACTTGCAGTTTGTCATCTAAAATCTCTCAAGGATATCTTGTGCATACTTGGCTTGAGACAATTTGATGCCTGATGCATCCTGACTGATCTCAAGTCTAAGGAATAATTGTAGTGGACCCATGTCCGTCATCAAAAACATGTCATGAAGAATCCTTTTGAATGTAGCAATCGCTGAAATCAAGCAGCCGGTGATCAACAAATCATTGACATACAAAACTAAAAGTAGAAGTGAATCAGTTGTCCTGAGCATGTATACATTTGGATCTAATTTACAATGTACAAAGTTCTGTGACAATAGGTAGGAGTCCATCTTGGAATACCATTCCCTCAGAGCCTTATTGAGGCCATAAAGTGACTTCTTCAGTCGACAGACCAAAGATGAGTTTTACATAAATCCTTGGGGCTGCTCCATGTAGATCTCCTTAGATAAATCACCATGAAGAAATGCATTCTTCATGTCCATCTGATGGACTTCCCATTCCTTGGCTACCACAATGGAAAGTTCCAATCGTATGGAATCCATCTTCGCTACTAGAGAGAATGTCTCATCATAGTCAATACCATGAACCTGCTGAAATCCTTTGGCGATAGGCCTGGCTTTGTATCTATTGATCTATCCATCCATTGTGCTCTTGGTCGTGTAGACCCATCTGCATTTGAAAATTTTCCTCCCAGAAGGAAGTGGAACCGGATCCAAAGTCTAGTTATCAAGGAAGGAGTTGTACTCCTCCTGCATGGTAGATTCCCAAAAGGGATTTCCAGTAGCCTCGCCATAAGACTGTGGATCTGAAGACTGAACCAAGAAAAGATGCCTGGAAGGCAATGGTTCAGTGGAAGTGAGTGAAATAGGAGGCTCCTCAAAATAAGATCGATTCCTCCTAGTATCAACTGGATCACCAACAAGATCCCCTGTATTCTAAAGAGTAGTTTGTGCCCACTTAGGCCTCTGCTCTGGCTCTGTAACTGCATCTGGATGCTCTGACTTTGCATCTGACTGTACTAACTTTGAATCTGAATCTGAATTTGAATCCTCTAAGTCCTCTAAATTAAAACTCTCATCTAAAGAAGAGTTGTCATGTGCATTCTAATCATCTCGGACAGGTGGAAGAGTGAAGGTGTCTGCATGCAGTTGTTGGGGTACATGTGAGACACTTTCCTCGAATTGGACACTACACTCAATGATGAGTCAGTCCGAGGAAATATCAATAAGTTGATATCCCTTCACACCGTTAGGGTATCCAACAAAAAATCACTCAGTGCTCTGTGGATCAAGTGCCTTCCTCTTTTCAGAGGGAATCCAAGCCCATGCACATGAACCAAAAATGCGAAAGTGGGCCACTTCCAGTTTGAGGCCGCTCCAAGCCTCGTAGGGGGTCTTATCCTTGATAGATCTATGAGGATATTTGTTTTGGATGTATGTTGCATAGTTAAGTGCTTCATCCCATAGTCTCTATGGTAGTTACTTTTCATGCAACATGCAATATGTAATATACCATATATAAAATGTATGCAGAACAAAAATAAAATGCTAGTAATGGAAGAATAACAACAATATAACCAGAACATTCACCACAATAACACTGAAATGATATAAGAATAACAATAGAAATAGCACTTTGAATCTGAAAGAAATGTTCATGGGCCTCTTCGAGGGGGCAACCTCCAGTTGAGGAGAGCTCTATTACAATAATATCCAAGCTAGGGTTCTCATACCCTCGACTCCTATTTATACTAAAAAGAAGCATCTAGAGGAAGATCCTTCTAGAAGAGAAAGCTTCTATTAGGTCTTCTTATATCTTCCTTATTCTATTTTATTGAAAGGCCTTATTAATATTGACCTTTACTACATCTGAATATATTGTTCTACCTATGTGCGGGTTAGGACCCTAAAACAAAATGCCATCTCCTTTAGAGATTTGTTTTTCCGCTTAGCAACTCTGTTTTTCTACGAAGTGTAGGGAACTTTATGCTGCAACTGAATCCTTGCCTCATGGAAAATATTTTGGATCTCATGATTCACATACTCTCCCCTGTTATCAGTTCGGAGGACTTTGATCTTCTTTCTGGGCTGTGTCTCAACCAAATCTTTGAAATCTTTGTGGTGTTGAAAGACCTCGGATTTTTGCCTGAGAAAGTAGATCCAAGTAAAATGTGAGAAATCATCAACAAAAATGAGAACAAGCCTCACTTTGCTAATGGATGGATGCATAAAAGGACCCATAAGGTCACTGTGGATCAGATCTAAAGGTGCGGAAGCTCGTTGAGACTTTCCTTTGTCAAATTTCTCTTGAGGGTGTTTTCTGAGAACACATCCCTCACATACTCCCTTGGAGAAATGGATGTATGGTAGACCATCAACTAATATATGATTGCTAATTTGTTGCATGTATCTGAAATTCAAATGTCCAAACCTTTCATGCCATATCCTACTACTTTCATTAGCATGAGTAAGCAGTAAAGCATAATCAAGGTCAATGAATTCAAAAAATGTATACAATCTAGACTGATGATTTACCTCACTCGTAGCAACCCTGGAGTTGGTTTGCATGTCATAGATGTCCATGGAATTTGGTGTGAATATGAATTTCTTTCCAGTGCCAGAATTCATCATCTAATACACGGAGAGAAGGTTGACAGAAAGCTTGGGAACATGCAACACGTTCTTGAAGCTTCCGTTGGTGAGCTCAATCCTTCCTTTGTCGGTGACTTCGATAGAAGAGTTTTCCCCCATCAGAATAGGAGGACCTTTGCATAAATCCAAAGAATAATAGACTACTTCTAAGGCATCCACGTGATGTGATGCTCCTGAATCTATGATCCAAGTATCGAGAGAGGAGTTGATGGAAATGAACGCATGGCTAGAATTACCTTTCTTGGAATTCAGATATTCTGGCTTCTTCTTCTTTGCACCCTCGGGGATGCGATCTCCAAGTTTTTTTTGATGAAGTATCTAAGACATCAGATCTATTTTATTTTTCATGCATGCGGATTCCGAATGGAATTGTTTGTGACAGTACATGCATTTCTCTCCTTTTCTTCCCTTTTCTCCTTTGGATATGAAGGCATCAATGAAGGGTTTTGTGTACCCTTCCTTCTTCGAATGTGCATGAGATTTCCAATTATATTTATCTTTAGATTTCTGATATTTGTGGCTGCCATCATGCACAGTGAGTGCATGTGCCCTTGTACCTTTTATTGCACCCATGTTGATGAGCTTGGTTTGCTCTTGTGTCAGGGATTCGATAAAGTCCTCAAGAGAAGGCATCTTCCAGGTGGCTCCATAGGCGAATATGATAGTATGGAATGTGGATACGAATATAGGGAATTCAGGTCCAATCTTGGAGAAAATGGTGAGAACGATCTTTTTCTCCTCCTTCGATTTATCAACCCCGCAAGCTTTGAGTTGCGACAATAAATCCTTGAATTTTTGTAAAGAAATCTTGGATATTCTTGAAGATTTTTGGATCCAATGTGAGAAGATCCACCTCTAGCATGTGTCCCCTCATCTCATCCTTTTCTCCAAAGATCCCTTCCAATATGGTCTAGGCTTCATTGGGATTCTTACAGGAAGATATATGAAAAAGGAGATCGGGAGAAATAAGACTGCAAATTGTTCTAAGTGCCTCATCCATGCGATTTAAGTACTTGGATTTTTCTATGGCTGATGTCGATTCTTTATCTGTATTCATGGTTAAACTATACAACCATCTGGATTAGAAATGTATGGCTATTTTCTCCTTCCATGCAAAATAGTTGTAAGGTGTAAGAATGAATTATTTTTGGAATTCCATCTTTTTCATTGTCTTCAATATTTTGTACCTACAAAACAAATTTGGTGTATCTTTTTCTTAGCAGTCCGTCAGCTCTAATACCATGTAAATGTGTTGACCTGCACATAATAGATCTAGCTAAATAATGATACACACATTTTCAAAGAGAATTGAAAAAAGAAGGAGGAGAGAAAGAATGGAAAGCATTCTCAATAACCGTTGTGAATAATGAATAATTTACACATTATATACTTTGTATAAATGAATGAGTTCAAATTGAGGTGAACCAAGTCTCCATATTGGTGGCCTAGAGTGATCTAGACACACACCAGCAGTTATGGGAGTGAACTACCACCTATTCTAGTCTCTCAGGCAGTTACGGGGGTGAATTGCCACCTAGTTGAGTTAACTAGTCAACTAGTCTTCAGTTAACTGACTGAACATAAAGTAGTGAGGAGTTAACTCAAGGAATCAAGGCTAATGCACCACTTTGGTTATAATACCAAGGAAAGGTTGAATTAGCATGGTGATGATCCCAATGTTGCATGG
Source organism: Picea engelmannii (assembly GCA_009831015.1). Lineage (NCBI taxonomy): Eukaryota > Viridiplantae > Streptophyta > Pinopsida > Pinales > Pinaceae > Picea > Picea engelmannii. Next base: position 154,605 of record ML821298.1, read on the forward strand.
TGATGATCCCAATGCAACATCTAAACTCAACTCAACTAGTCAAACTGAAGTGTGAACTGAAAAAGAATATTCTCCAGGTGGAATATTCTCTCCTAAAATATAGGAGACTGGATAATGACTAATTATGACTAATAAACAAATAAAAACCTTAGGAAAAATAAATCCTAGGTGTGTGTGAAGTAACTCCAGCATCGTTGGTGGAAGTGGACACTCCCTTTCATAATGTCCTGTCTGTTGGTAGTTGTGGCAAACTATTGGTCCTCTGCCTCATACAAATCCTCCTCTTCCTCATCCTCCACCTCTATATCTACCTCAATCTCCTCACAGTGCGTTGTACTGAGGTACCTGATTATACTGCATGGGGTTATATTGTGGTTGCGCATTGTTGTATTATGGTTGTGCACTATTATACTGTTGCTACACATTATTATATGGTGGTGGTACTTGGTTGAACTGAGGTGCAGCTTGTCTTGTCCTCATTTCTTCTTGCACCCTATAATTATCTGAAGTTCTTTCTCTCATCGTCTCCATTGTCCTACAATCTCTATCATCATGACCCACTGACTTGTAGAAATTGTAATATGAACTTTTGGGTACTGTCTTATACTTCTTCATCATTGGACAATGATATGGATCATGCCCATGTATTTTACAAATATCACACCATGGTCCTCCTGTTGGATAAGGATTTGGTACTCCTGTTTCCATGTACTCTGCGAAAGTTAGACATTCGTTCTTGTGTTTTCCTTCTGTCCTACATGTGGTACACCAAATAACTTCTCTTTTCTCCTTCCCTTATTATGCTTAAGATGAATTGTTAGGTTCTTCATATCCTCCTTCAGCTCCTCTATTGTTGGATCTATCTGCTAATACTAGTTCTCTTCCAGTTGTAAGGTTGTTGTAGAGCCTCTACCTGAGTTTGTAACTTTTGTTGTCTTAATGGGTATTTCAAATGTAGTAATAGTGATTTCAAAAATAGATGTCTATGTTTCATGTCAGTCATTGCATATTTCAACTTACCTTTAAGACACTTAAACCTCTGATCAATCTCCCAAATAGACTCACCTGGTTTTATATTGATTTCATTGATTTCATTCATGTACTGATCTTTTGAGTTGGGTTTTTGAAATTTGTTTATCAATAGTTTTTTCACGTCTATAATAGTCCTTGTTACTCCTGGTGGACTATTACATCTAGGCTCATGTACCAATCTAGTCCGCGGTCTCTTAGCGTGATAGCTAATTGCGCAAGTTTTGTATCTTCATCTATGATATTATTTTCTTCCCATATCTTCTCATAGATGAATAAGTAATTTTCAGGGTCCTCTAGTGTCTCTCCCTGAAATTCTAGTAACCTGGTCATGGGATCATGTCCTGCCATTTTAAACTATGTTGAACTACTACCTCCGCATGATGTAGATATGTGACTGTTACTTCCTGAAATGTATCCTCCAGTTACTGCTCCTTGTTTGGATGTGTTTCCTATTTTCTTTCTTCCACTAGAATTTGGTTGTCTAAATGTTGTTTTTCTTTCTGGTATGTTAGTTGCACATGGGGTTGTAGGTTCCACAGTGAAGGTGACCTGGATTGGAATTCTTCCTTCTATTCCTACCTTTGAACCTTATTTTTTCCTTTCATATGTTGTGCTCATGATTTCCTCAATCTGCTCCACATCCCAGAGATCATCTACCTCTTCCTCATCTCTTTCCAAGCCCTCTGTATTAGCTATGTCTCTCTTCTTGTTATTCATCTTATATTAGTAGGGTACTCCACTATGCCTATTTCTAGTTGTTGCCATTATCTTATTTATCTAGTCTTCTTCCATCATGATTGGGCCCATGTCTTCCTTCTTCTTTCCCTTCTCCATTTCTTCCTCCATTTCTCATCCTCCTGTCAGTGCTTCCCCCCTTCACCTATGCATGCATGGAAGTTTAGTTGTTTGATTCCATGGTCATCACACCATTGCTATACAATAAAATCTTGATTGAAGTATCCAGTGATCTGATATACCTACCTTTGGGTCCTTTTAGAAAATCCTGCTCTGCTGCGTTGTAAGACTTCCCGGTATCTACTGCAATTCAGTGATAAACCCTGCAACAATACTATCTAACTAGAAATCTATTGCATGCGTAAAAAATTTGCTAACTTGTTGCAGCTACGTGATCTCTACAGGATTCCAGTCTAGTTGTCTAATTCGATTTGTTGGGTGGTTGTCTTTTAACCTCAATAACCACTCCTACAACAAATACAGGAAATGATAGAAAAATACCTCATGCAAGTCGCTCAACAAGTATTTGTCTATATATTTGTGCAGTGTTAGCTTAGGGTTTATGTTATCCTTATGTGCAAACTCAAGTTCCATGGTTTCCATCCATCTTTCATTCTTCTCCTTCGTTGGATTACATGGCCTAAACATTACCTTCTATACCTACATTATTCACGTGTTTATTCCATGGATCTTGTCCACTCAATCCTAGGCAGTTCCAACTGGCAATAGAACCATTTGTTGGGTTAGGTATCCCTTCTACTTATTCTTGGGTTGACCCAGGTTCATATCTGAACAAGTTTCCAACAAAACCCTCTAAAACTATCGACCCTCCTAGTAAACCAGAAGACAACGTTGTGCACAGTGCACAGAGCGCAGTCTCACCTGAGATAGATATATGGGTGACTACAATGCTCAAGTGCTTGAATTCTAGGAATGAGTGGGGATATGGGGTTGTATTATATATTCTTCATGCATTAATCTTGTTATTCATTCAAGTATTATAAGATTCATTCATCTTTAGGCTCATGCATTCATTCTAATACATCTAGTTAATCATTCAATCATAATATAACCATTAACAAGAAGTAAGAATTCAATGAAAATCACATATAACACAGGTTTTACTGTGGTCCACCCCCTCTTGGGCTACGTCCACAAAGATTTAGCTTCTCTACTCTTTTATTTAGTCTACTACAAAATCCAACATTGCGCACATTACATATTCAATCATACAATCCTGATGAGGTTAACAAACCTCCGTGAGGTGGACTAGATCACACCAAGTTCCCCAACCTGTGATCTAACCCTCAAAATCTACCTTACTTGACTCTTCTACAACTCAACATCTTTCAACCACAATTATCAGCAATCTTTTTCTATTTACTTAACCGAACAGACAAAACAAAGCCCTTCCTAGACCTCCTAGGTTCTTATTTATACTATTTTACAATCCTATAACCGTTACAACCTTTGTCAAAAACCATAACCCTAATATGGTTAGGCTTGTCTGCCTCCTCACACGTGGATTTTCCTCTTGCATGTTTCTTTTCCTTCCTTTTCCGCATGTTGTTTTTTTGCCACTTGTTGCACGTGATCCCAAAATTAGCTCTTTCTTTCCAAAAATAGGTCTTTCCTCAAAATAGGCCTACACCCAACAATGTTCTTGAAAAGGAAGAAGTTCTTCAACAATCTCATCGGCAGAGGCCTGTAAGTAGGAAACCTCACGAGTCAGCTGCACATTTGATTTTATCAGTTGGTTGACTTCCATTCCCATGGTATTATTTGGATGAGAAAGAGATTTTACTTCTTCCTCCAAGTCTTCAAGAAGGCCATACCTATCCTTAAATTTGTCTGCAAGAGTCCGAAAAAATATTTCCATGGTGTTCCTCATGGCAAAAACCTTCCTGGATTACTCAGCCATGATATTCTGGAACATGTTTTCTATAGTCTTCCACTGATTTTTTAGTTCGACATTTTTTGTCTTCAAGGCAGTTTTTTTTGGATGAGAAAGCGATTTCGCCTTCTTCACAATATCATCAACAATATCTGTTTTATTTCTAAAATCATCCACCAGATCTTGAAAAATGGTTTCCATTGTCTTTTCTAGGTCAAAACGTTTCCTAGATTTCTCATGAAAGCGTTGTAGAAGGATGGTTTGAAAAAGGGTAGCCTCATATTCTAGTTGGGTATGGGATGTCTTCACTTCATTCTTTAATCGTCAATTCTCAATCTGCAACTAGGAAACAACATTTTTCAAGTCATTGACCTTTGCACGAAGATGGTTGTGATATTGTTCCAAGGTAATGTCCTTCTTCTCACAAATTTCCTCCAATTTTTGAAGCACCAAGGCTTCATATTCATCCAGCATGCCCATTGTCAATAGTGCGCAATATCCAAAGTAACAAATATTCAAAAAATGGTTTGAAGGAAAATCGACCACAACAAAGAGTTGGGCTTTATAGGTCGACTCACACCAAGTGGGTTTTCTTTGTATGATACCTCCAATAATTGACCTCTCTTTAGCAAAGTAATGTAGACTTATTAATACACATACCAATCATATGTACCAATCACATGAATCTATTCATCCATGCCATGAAGCTACCATCCAACAGATCTTAGTTCTGTAAGAGCTAGGGAATTTATGCGGTCATCTGGCTAAGGAGAAATCCACGAGAAGATCCACCAATTGACAATTTTTTTGGTCGAGGGATTGTTGTCTTGTTGAGGGATCTTCATCTAGTTGAGAACGAATCTCCAGTTGAGTTGGATTTGTAATTCTTTGGTCCCAATGCAGTTAAGTTGGGCCACCATGCAAGTCTGTGGGCAAAACCGAGAGTTGAATCTATGAGGGTTTCAATCCATGGTCGATTCGACCAATGCCACGAGTCAAGCACGTGTTAGGAGTTGTAGTTGCCTTAACAAATTAGTTAGTTAGTGAAACCAATTTGTTTACAGTTACTCAGGTAGTTCAGAAACTATAAAACTGTATTTGTAAGAATTTATATAATTCATATGAAATCAATAATCAGTATGTTCATTCCCAACATTTCCCAAGTATTTTTCTTTATTTTTGTTTACTCTTCCTTTTATTTTTGTTTTCATGGTAACAGAGCAATAGGTTGGGAGAAGGCCTATTATTGTTCTCTTCCAATTCCTATTAGCTTTGCTTCAGCGTCTTTCTTCCACAGTGAATAATAGAGAATAATTTCAGAACGTTGTGATTGTTACTGCCTACCATTTTGAAGATTATCGGCCAGTTTAAAGAATTTCATAATGCTGTGACTGTTGTTTCTTGCCAATTTGAAGAATTTGCCCGCCAGTTTGAAGAAGTGCCACAGAGTTGCCATCAGTTAGGAGAAGAGTTGCACGTCAGTTTGAAGAAGTGCCATATTGCTACCGTTGGTTTGGAGAAGAGTCACTGTCGCATTGGAAGAGGTTGTGGCTGAAAATTACAGGCTTGAAATTTCCTCACATTTTTATTTACTCTGGATTTTGCTAAAGAGTATTTATAAAATTTGGAGTTTTGAAATCTGAAAATTGACTTGGAGTTATATATAAAAAAAAAGGGTTTTTGGCTAATATTTTGGAATTAGAAGTATGACTAGTTCTTGGTCAATTAAAGCACCAACTCTAGTTGGTTCCAATTATGATTTTTGGAGTGAGAAGGTGAAATCCATTTTACAAGGTCAGGGATGTTGGGATTGTGTTGAAACGGGGTTCATAGAACCCGATGCAAATGTTGTTGCAACTATGACTGTTGTTCAAAGAAAAACGTTAGAAGAACTTAAGAAAAAAGAAGGAAAAGCCAAATCATATATTTTAGTTTCATTAGATGATTCTATATTTCCCAAAATTATTGGTGCCAAGAATTCTAAAGAAGCATGGGATATTCTTAAGTTAGCTTATAAGAGTAATGATAAAGTGAAAACTATGAGACTTCAAACCCTTAGAACTCAATTTGAAACCCTCAAGATGAGTGAATCAGAAAGTGTTGATCAGTTTATGACTAAAGTGATGGGTATTATTAATCGACTTTGGATTAATGGCAAAAAATAAATCACAGACCAAAGAGTTGTTGAAAAAGTTCTTAGAAGTTTACCTAAGAAATTTGAAATGGTAGTTAATGCTCTTCTTGAGTCGAAATATATAACTAATTTTTCTATAGAAGAACTGATTGGTTCATTGTTATCTAATGAAGCAAGGATGACCTTGGATCTTGGTACTTTAGAACATGCATTTCAGACTAAGGTGTCCATGGATAGAGGCAGAAGCAGAGGTTTCCATGGACGTGGTAGAGGACGTTCTCAAACAAGAGATAAACCTGAAGAAACAAAAGACTAGTCAGAGCAGTCAAGATCGTCTTCACAAGATCATGGTCAGAGATGGACAAGTAAATCAGTAATCCAATGTTTTTATTGTAAAAAGTTGGGTCATCATATATCTAAATGTCATAAGTTTTAGTTTAGAAATAAAGCTAATGTCACAGAAAGTGAAACATCTGATACTTTGTTTCTTTCATGTCAAGTATCTCAGCAAATTCTTCACAAGAATATTTGGTTGCTAGATAGTGGATGTAGCAATCATATGACTGGTCACAATGATTTACTTTCTAATCTTGATACATCTCTTATTACTACAATTAGTTTGGGTGATGATCATTCGATCAAAGCATCAGGAAAAGGTGTTGTGCTAGTTCTAACAAAGTAGGGTGAAGTGAAAAATATTCCTGATGTTTACTATGTACCAAATATCAAACACAATTTGTTGATTATAGGGCAATTAATGGTGCATGGTTATGATGTCACTTTCCACAACAACACTTGCACAATTCTTAAACAAACTAAAAGACTTGTTGCAAAAGTCCGTATGATAAAGAACAAATTGTTTCCTTTAGAAATGAGAAGTGGGAAGGTGTATGCATGCAATATTTCTAATGTGACTGAAACTGAGTTATGGCATTATCGTTATGGTCATTTACCAGTCAAAAGTATGAGTTTGTTACAAAGACAGTCTATGGTGACAGGATTTTCTCCTTCGATTAATGAGATTCCTTCTTATGAAAGTTGCATAGTAGGAAAACACCAGCGAGATAGTTTTCCATCATCCTCTTATAGAGCCAAAGAGTGCTTAGATTTAGTTCACAGAGACTTATTTGGACCTATGAAAAATCAATTGATTGGTGGAAGTTTTTATTTTCTGACATTTATTGATGATTGTGGCAGGAAAGTTTGGGTTTATTTTCTCAAACACAAATCTAAGACTTTCACTCGATTCAAAGAATTCAAGGATGAAGCAGAGAAACAAAGTGGCAGGTTTGTCAAAGTTTTGAGATATAATGGAGGAGGTGAATATGACTCAAGAGAGTTTGTTGATTTTTGTAAACATAATAGTACTAAAAAGAAAATGACTACCAGATATACTCCATAACAAAATGGAGTGGAAGAAAGAAGAATCACACCATCATGAACATGGCCAAGAGTTTACTTACAACAAGAAAAATGTCCAAAGATTACTGGGCTAAAGCAGTTGCATGTTCAATTTACCTACTTAACAGATCACCAACTTCCAGTGTTCAAGGTAAAGTACCTGAAGAAAAATGGAGTGGATCTAAGGTAAATTTTTCTCATTTCAAAAATTTTGGTTGTGTTGCTTTTGCTCATGTTCCTGAAGAGCTAAGAAAGAATATTGATGATAGAAGTGAGAAGTACATTTTTATTGGCTATAGTGAACAGTCAAAAGCATACAGATTATACAATCCTATTACTAAGAAATTTCTAGTAAGTAGAGATGTTAAGTTTATGGAAGATAAATCATGGGATGAAATGGAAAACAATACTTCTCACAATCCTTCTCTTGAGTTAGATGAACATCAAGCACCTACAAAGAAAGGTGAACATCAAGAATCAATAACACGTCTTCCAAGATTGCAAGTTCAAAATGAAAGTAGTCCTTTGTCTCATAATGTGTAATATCCCCACTTTGGGACATCATCACAGGGCAGAGATTTATGATGACCAGAATAGCCAGATGGGTGCTAGAGCGAGTACATGGGTATTTGAGAGGTATTTTGGGGTCCATATTGCATTGATGATCATATTCCATCATTATGAGCCATTCTTCATAGGTTGGCTTTGGTTTCGTTGCATTCTAACGATTTCCATGATTTTGACTATTTTGAGCTATAAGTCAATGGAATTCATTGAAGAGGTCATTTTGGGCACATTACTTGGAGGAACCTCTCAGTGTAATAGCTCATTGGAATCGGGAGGAGAAACACTACAGGATGGGATGG
>ML821300.1:0-30229 GCA_009831015.1 Picea engelmannii
AAAAATGTGTTGTCTCGATCAATGTCAATGGACTCAAGAAACCCATGGAGTCTAAACACCTACCCCAAAAAAACTCTGCATCCTGTAGTGCCTCGTACTCTAATGGACTTGTGAAGAGGTGTGCTATATTGTTCCACCAATCATCAGTGATATAAATACAATCCCTGCCATACACCTCAGGTAGGCCTGTGATGAAATCTGTCATCACACTCTCCCACTTCTGTTTTGGAATGAGTATAGGTTGAAATAATCCTATTGGATGGGTATGTTTTGACTCATTTTGTTGGAAAGTCATGCACTCACTCACATGTCTCAACACATTGTCCTTGAGGCCCTTCCATGAGAAAACCTCTCTGATTTGTTGGTAATTCCTAAAGTACCCAAGGTGCCCTGCCGAGGGTGTATCATGTATAGCCCTCATGATCTAATCCCTAAGTGTGGACTCGGGGACTAAGTATATTCTATCTCTGTATTAGATAATTTCAGCCACCACTTTGTACCTATCATCCTGAATGTGGCCATCCATTAACTCAAAAGCAAACCAATCCTTGGAATATTCCACCAGAAGGTGGGACTTCCAATTAACTAAAATATAAAACCTAGTTGTGGTATTTTGTCAAACATATTGCAGATTTTAGTTGATTGGAAGTCCCACCTTCTAATGGCCAAAACATAATTCCTATGCATTGATCATATGGCCAAAATATAATTCCTATGCATTGATCATATGGCCAAAATATAATTCCTCTTTCATGCCAAGCTCCTTGTCCCCAACCTTCTAATATCCTGATCAAAGATCAATATCTGGAAAGTACTTTGTCCCATACTTGAATATGCTCTTCATCTGCCGTGCTGAAACAATACCATGAGCACCATTGGACATGCCCCTAAAAACCACCTTCCTACCATTTTCTACCCTGAACTATAAATCCATGGATTGGTAGTTAACAAAATGTTTTCCCAAGGAAATAAGCCATTGAGCACCCAATATGATATTAGTGTCTTCTATCTCAACTACATAAAAATCATCGGTCATAGTGTGGTTACCCAACATCACATCCAACTATGGAATATTTTGTGTGCATGACATACTACGCCCACCAGCAACCACTACATCAAACCCCTCAAAATCTATTGTAGGAATGCTTATCCTAACCACCAAAGCTAAGTCAATGAAATTGTGGGTTTCCCCACCATCAATCAAAATTGTGATACGTTGTCCCTGTAATACCCCATGGACCTTGAAGGTGTGAAATCTAGGAACACCTAAAAGAGTGGAAATAGTCACACTAAATGCTTGTTGTCTTGCTCACGTCCTTCCTCTGCATCCTCATCACTATTAGAAAGTACCTCAATGTAATGTACCTTACCCTTTCCAAAGCACCTATGACCCGGTTCCCAAGGCTCCTTACAACTGAAACAAAAATTATTCCTTTTTAATTCTCTTTATAACTCCTCATCCCCTCTATCTTTCCCAGACCATTCCTTCTGAAGAGGCCTTTTGTCTTTGTTCTTTTGAGGTATGAATGACAACTTAGAAGGATATTTTTTATTAGGAACTCTGTCCTCCATGTCACGTGTCATGATGATAACTTCTTGTAGTGAAGAAGGTTTGAAGGATTTAACCCAACCTCGCAGGGGTTTGAAAAGTCCCTCAATAAACAAAATAATCAACTGGTGCTTGGATACATCCATCACCATAACTGCAATCCTATGGAACTATGATATGTAGGCATCTGGTGCGCTTGTCTGTCTAAGCTATTCTAGCTCCCTGAAATGTGTCTCTTGATCCTTCCTATCAAATCTATCCATCAACCTCTGAGTGAAATCCAAGTATGAAGTGATGATACTATGTCCCAATGTGGCTAACCCATGGTACCACCACTCATGGGATTCTCCATCCAAATGCAAGGTGTCATATTTGATTGTTTTTGTCTCTATCATGGGGTTAAGTTAGAAATAGGTGTCCAACTTCTATCCCACGCCCTAGAAATGGATTTTCTAGATCCATCAAAGTAAGGGATGGATAATTTTCCCACTTTATAGTGAAGCTTCCAACTATGGGGGTCATTTTTTAACTCCTTGGGCCTATTCCTGTACTTGATAGTACCAAATTCCTATAAATACATGATTGCATGAAACTCCTCCCCTAGAGTCTGATACTCCCTCAAATAATTCCTGAAATATTCTCCTTGTCTTTGCTTCCCTTGATTTCCCGCTTTTTGTCCTTCCAAAAATTAAGGCTTATGAGGTCTAGGAGTCACTCTACTAGTTGACCTTGTTATGTAATGTTCCCAAACATATTTTCTTGGAACATGTTAAGTTTTATGGTTTTCTAGTTGTGGTATTTTGTCAAACATGTTGCAGATTTGTCTTCTTGAGTTGCACTAGGGTTTATTGTTATGTTTTTGATTGTGTTTGTTGCAAGTAAAAGATAATAATATATACAATGACATATACAAAACAAAATGAAAAATTAACACAAGAAATAGCCACAAATACCTCATATATGATTTTATTTAGTTATATAGATGACCTCATACAAAATGGAGTAGATCTGGAATACATGTAGAAGAATGATGTATGTGGCTAATATTGCTTCCAAAATACAATAGAATGGTGGAGATATGAACTCTCAAGAGTCTTCCAAGATGAATACAAAAGATATCCAAGAACCCATGTTGTATGTGCTTCCCTCTCTAGCAAAGTGCGCCCTTTTTGGCTGTAGGAACCACTACAAATTTGGCCTCCTAGAAGATGATCTCTAAACCACTGAAACCAAGTGAAAAAAAGTATATCGAGGGTTAGTAAACCCCTATGATGAATATCCAAGCTACTGGGAGTGATCTCCCACTCCAAATCACTAGATCCCTTGAGAATAGTGCACCCTCATGAAGAGAAAACTCGCCCCTATGGAATATAGAATGAATGGGATGAAGAATCCTCTCAAACAATGAGGAAAAGATGCAATATGGTGGTATAAATCAACCCTAGAGTGAGTGCTACTGCAGATCTAACTTTCCCAAGCCAAATAAAATTGCTCTTCCTCAATGATGCACCCAACCTGTTGGAAACCCCCACAAGTGCAACCTGCTTCCTCAAAATACCTTTGAAATGAATAGAACCTGAGATAGAATGGAGAGGGAGTAATATTTCACCTCCTTGGCCAATATTGGACCAGGAAAGGTGGAATATTTCACTATCGAGATGATCTCCAGGGTTTGTTCAATCAAAACCTTCAAAACCCCCAAGTATCATGGGCTCTCTAACAAGAATCCAGACATCAAAATGATAATCAATATAATGATAGAATAGAGGCCCCTATATCTCTTTTATCCCCCCTCCAAGTGACTTTTACTTTATTTTTAATATTCCTTAATTAAATCACTTTATTAATTAATTAACCTTTTTACCTCTAAAAATTGATTTATTCATCCTTATGGCTTCTTCAACCACTGAAAGTCACTTCTCATAATATTATCTTGTAGTGCTCTTCCTCCCGATTTCGATGAGCTATTACACTAAGAGGTTTTTCCAAGTATTATGCCCAAAATTACCTCCTTAGTGAATTTAATTAAAATATGCTCCATAATAACTCAAAATTACGGAAATCGTCGAAATTCAATGAAACCAAAGACAAGATGTGCAGAATGGATCCTAATGATGAAATATGATGAATGATGCAAGTCGGGCCCAATAAAACCTCTTGATATCTATTGAACTCACTATTACCCCCATCTGGCTACTCTCGCAGGCATCCCACTCTGTAACATCCAAAAATGGGGACATTATAGTCCTCCCTGCTATAATATTGCTTGTCCTCAAGCAATAAATGAATCAATATGTACATGATACCATGGTCCCATATCCACCTGTGTGACATGTAGTACGCTCTCCTAAAGTCATGGCCCCTCCAAGTGCTCATCACGCATGATACCCAAACACTCATGATGGAATAATCCTATGTAATAGATCCTCGATCAACTCCTCAATCAACCGCTCTACTCAGGTCTCAAATCCATCAAACTATGGACTGCCAAGCACTCCAATCCATGGATCCCAAATCAAGATGTGAACTATAGTGCTTTTCACTGTATAGTCATGTAATACCTCAACACCAAGAGTCCCCTGAAAATAACACTCGACCTCCACTAGAAATGAGTCTGACCTCCATGACCATAACAAGCCTAACATGGCCTCCTCTAACTAAATGTGTTTCCTCCTCAGTGAGGTGCTACAAGACCTTAGAAAATCACCAACAAGTGACATGATCTCCACAACACTGAATCTCAATGGAAAATCAAAATGATTTTCCCTTGTAAGGATCCACTCACCTCCATCAGTCAATGAAATGCCCAGCCGTATAATCCTAGGGTCCCATGCTAATCTCTAAAAGGGACCATCATGCTAATGTTGTACCACTTTGATCATGACTGTCTACCCAACATACACATATTGGATCCCCCACTCCTAGATCCTCATGCTATCAAGAAGCCTAACCTGTAAAGGTATCCCTGTGGAACCAAAGTCTACAAATCTACCGCCATACTCGATTGCAGGTATTAATAGAGAGAACATGTCTCACCATATAGAATAAATACCAACAAGCCCTCTCAAAACATTCCAAGAGTGAAGTATGTTTCTTTTTGGTGCAACCCATACCATCATAAGATGAAGCAAACTACCAACCAAATGGGTTTCTGAATCCCATGAAAAAATTGGAAGTTCACCACTTCCAATCCCCACTAACTACTATTGTGCTATATTGATAAATGTCAGAATCCCTCTAGGAAAATCTACTCTCTCCCCATCCTCATCCCAATGAGAATATGAACTTGTATCAACCTTTGAGATATCCTCTGTCCCATGGCCAAAGATACTCTCCATCATGCCCAAGGCCTCATTTGTCTGTCTCTGGTGATCCTCCCCTATCCTGTTGTATGTAATAAAGTCACTCCTATCAGGTGGTCTCTGGATACCAACTCTCCATGTCCCTTGCCACTGTCTATCCCCCGCTGTGTTGCTATCAATAATGAAAGTATCGGGAAAGGATAACAGAAATAACTACAACTGTCTATAGGACTGGGAAATATCATATGCTTTGGTAAATCCCAAGGACTTGAAAAAAATATCATCCACTGGTACCGTTGGTGAATAATCGCCTGTACTCATCACTAAACTCCAACCATCGGGTAAAACAATAGGTAACTCCACAAACTGCTGGTCAATCACTCTCCCTCTATCATCACTCATATAAATTTTTCTATTTTGAAGGTGATCTCCCATATCTATATATTTCTACAAGGGAGAGGAATCTCCATGATACACTAAGTATGTCTCCTCCCTGCAATACAATGCATCCCCCTAAATCCCACTGCACACACCTACCTGCCCATGTGAACTATATCTCATCATCATATGCTCTTGTATACTCATGCAAGTTAATGTATCCTTCTGCATAATCATGTATCCAAGGTGTACTGTTGGGTCAACCTATACATGAATGTCATCCAATCCTGGAACCCAAATGGACGTGTCCTCATAAATACCCCTATCTTTGTAATCCCACGGTGTATGTGTATGACCAACTGTCTCAGAAATACCCATGAATGGTGGTCCCTGTGACACCTGGAAATCCTCCAACATCTTCTGATCATATCTCCTCATAACCATGAACGATCTTGGGTATCCCTCATGCACCTCCATCATCTAGCACTCCTCTACCAACCAACCAACATCCTTTGGAGAACTAGCTAGAGTAAGCATCTAACTCTCTGTTGATATAGATGTAGTGGATCCCTGACTAGTCTCCTCAAGGAGACCCTCTAATTTGGACCTTGATTCCTGAAGGGTTGTTTGTGCACCTTACAAGAATCCCAATGTGCTCACCAACTCATGAGTGATTCAGTCCACCTCAATCTCCTTCTCCCTCAGCGCCCTATGATACATCTCGCCAAACTCCAATAGGTAATCTCTATCCATCAAAAAATACTGGTAGTTGGCCCTCATCATAGCCACTCTCTCTAAGTGTCTGGAATTCATCAATGGAAAGCCCCCCATATGAACTATCAGGTGCCATCGAGGCCCTCCAACAATATCCTGTCACCACTGTGTGTGTATCATCAATGCGTCTAGTGGCTTCCATGATCATGTCCTCACTGACTCTTAGTTGTCCTGTCAAGAGTCGTGACTCCTGATCACAATCCTGCTGAGGTTCTACCTCATGACTCTCACTGCTAATGTCAAAAATGGAATCCCCATCGACAAACTCCTCAAGATATAATACACTGAACTACCCACTGTCCTCTATCTTATTGAGTCCTCTTGTATTCCACTACACACCATCACCAACTGCTACCTCCATATGGATCACATTACTCACTATTGTCTCATTGATGAAGGTGCATCCACATGTGTCATGTCCACCAATGTCTGGAAGAAGTTAGGATCTCTTGAGCTAGTGCCATCAATAATAACCCTTCATGCTTATGATGGTCAGTTTTCCCAACCCGAAGGACTTTATATGGTTCCATTCCCAAAGTATTCAATTAGGCATTTCGCCCCGAGGGGATTGCTCGTAAAAGGAACCTTTTTCCCATTTCTTGGATACTCTTTACGAAAAATCCCTTATAGTATTTCCTATTATTTATTATTAATGTAACCGACCGATACGATAATCCCTCCAAAGAAAGGTCTCTTGGTCTTATATGCCTGGTCTGTCTTCATCTATTGGGCATATATTCTTGTCTCCTCCAAAGAAAGGTCTCTTGGGAAGATAGATAATCCCTCCAAATAAATTCCTCTCTTGTGCACTCATCCTACTAATATCATCTATGCTCGGATCCCATACAGATGAATCTAGACATGTGATATGGTCATCCCGACCAACAAGGAAATCACCCTCGTCATTGAAGACTGGTTTAGTAAGTAAGTGTCCCATCAATATGTCGGTCTCCCCAACCTAATATATCAATGGAATATCCAAAAGAGGTGACTCGCTCTCCTCAAACTGATAGGTATGTATATAGTCAATTGGCTCCAAGTCATGCCTCTCCTCCTAGACCTGTAGATCCATATGTTCCTTGTGTTCCAATACTACACAAGGCTCCTTTATCACATCCAAAATGCATCCAGAATGCTACTGATATCATCTTGTTTAATTTCTATCATAAATTTCCTAGAAGGTAAGGACTATGTCATGCTCAACTCCATGGGAGGAACAATATCCCCTACACATGACCTCATACCAGGTGCCAACACATATGCATCCTCACAAGTTCCACCACTATGATGAAGTGTTGAGTCCTCAACACTATCTGATAGGGATGCTAAAGAACATGTGCTATCCTCCTATCCATCCATCTATCCCTCAAATGCACAAGAGTAATGGGAATGATCTAATGAGGCATCTAAGGCCTCATCCTCATACTCATCGTCATCATCACTATCATAGTGCACCTCAATGTAATGCACTCCCCCTTTACCCATACATTTGTGATATGGATCCCAAGGCTCTTTGCAACTTTAGAAAATTTCCTTGCTCCTAATGGGTGTAGGCTTAATCTATGCTTCCTTCCATAAACTAGATGGTAGTGATGTATCTTCTTTACACCAAGCTCTAATCTTGAGTAGTTATGATATCCACTCATGTATGCCTTGCTCTAGTTTTACCCAAAGCATTTTTTGGTTATGCATCCTCTTAGACCGCTAAGAAAAAATATACTTTATCATTCTCCAATCAGAGTTCTTTTCCTTATTGAATACCACTCAGGCTGGGAGGAATCTTTTCTATGATACCACTGCAATTTTCCCAAACAATTTTTCTTGGAACATGTTAAGTTTTATGGTTTTGTGGTTGTGGTATTTTGTCAAACACTTTGCAGATTTGTCTTCTTGAGTTGTGCTAGGGTTTATTGTTATGGTTTTGATTGTGTTTGCAATAAGTAAAATATAACAATATAGACAATGAAATATACACAACAATATGCAATATAAGTAACACAAGAAATATCCACAAATACCTCATATTTGATTTGATTTAGTTATATAGCTGACCTCATACAAAATGGAGAAGATCTGGAATACATGTAGAATAATGATGTATGTGCCTGACAGTGTCTCCAAAATACAATAGAATGGTGGAGATATTAACTGTCAAGAGTCCTCCAAGATGATTACAAAATATATCCGAGGACCCATGCTGTATGTGCTACCCTCTCTAGCAAAGTGCGCCCTTTCTGGCTGTAGGAACCATTACAAATTCGACCTACTAGAAGATGATCTCTAAACCACTGAAACCAAGTGCCAAAAAGTATATTGGGGGTTAGGAAACCCCTATGATGAATCTCCAATATTCTGAGAGTTATCTCCCACTCCAAATCACTAGATCCTCTGAGAACAATGTGCCCTCCTAAAGAGAAAAATCACCCCTCTAGAAGATATAATGAATGGGCCGAATAATCCTCTAAAACAATGATGAAAAGAGGCGCTATGGTGGTAGAAATAAACCCTGGAGTGAGTTCTATTGTAGATATATATTTCCCAAGACAAATCAAATTGATCTTCCTCAAGTGATGCACCCAAGTTGCTGGAAACCCCCACAACTACGCCTTGCTTCCTCAAACTACCTTTGAAATGAATAGAACCTAATATAGAATGGCGAGGGAGGAATATTTCACATCCTTGGACAAGCTTGGATCAGGAAAGGTGGAATATTTCACCACCGAGCTGATCTATAGGGTTTGTTCAGTCAAAACCCTCAAAACCCCCAAGTATCATGGGATCTCTAGCAAGAAGCCAGACATCCAAATGATAATCAACATAATGAGAGAATATAGGCCCCTATATCTCTTTTATCCCCCTGTTCATATTTTCTCTCCAAGTGAGTTTTACTTTATTTTTAATATTCCTTAATTAAATCACGTTATTAATTAATTAACCTTTTTACCTACAAAAAGTGATTTATTCATCCTTATGGATTCTCCGGCCACTGATAGTCACTTCTCATAATATTATCCTATAGTTCGCTTCCTCCCAATTCAAATGAGCTATTACACTAAGAGGTATCTCTAAGTATTATGTCCAAAATGACCTCCTTGGTGAATTTAATTAAAATATGCTCCATAATAACTCAAAATTATGGAAACAGTCGAAATGCAACGAAACCAAAGACAAGCTGCGCAGAATGGATCCTGATGATGAAATATCATGAACAATGCAAGTTGGCCCCAACAAAACCCCTCAATATCTCTTGAACTCACTATTACCCCCATCTGGCTAGTCTGGTAGGCATCCCACTCTATAACAAAGTAACATCCAAAAATGGGGAAATTACATGTTATCCCCCATTTCTATGGATAACTAAGGAGATGATGTCTCAAGGCCCTCTGGTTGTATATTTGGAGTGTCAAGGGATAGGTTGACTTGTGTTTTCTAGTTACACAGATGATGACCCACTTCACCACCATACTTCTTCAGTTCATCATGATGGAATCCACCACATCAACCTATTTTTGAAAGACAATGGGTCTTGCTCCATGAGGTACAAGTCAGGTATTGTGGTAAGTGTCACTTTAATACTTGAAGAATTTGTGTATGTTGCATTTAAAGCTGCTTTTGATTATAGAACGTCTACTTGGAAATTATGCTCTTTTCCCTATTTCACCTTGGTGGTTGAAATTTTGTTGTAGTAAGTGGTCATCCTTGGGGAAATATTTGCTACTGGGAGTTCTCCTTGATGAGTCTTCGTACCATTCCTGATCATACATATCATTTTTCACACCTCTTCCTTTTCGTTTACTCACCTTTTGGGATTTTCGGGTGTACTGACCCAAGAAGGGATTGTACCTCATTTCATGGGAAGAAGGTGATGAAGGCCCAAAGGATTGTAGCTGGAAAAAAATAAAATCCAATCATAAACCTTCTATATGATCGCCTAGGGATCGCAAGGAAAATGAAATGTCTCTCACAAAAAACTAATGGGACCCATGAAAAAAATAAATAAATAAAATGCCAACCAAGGTAGAGCATGTGTGGGAAATGTTTTTCATGCTTAGGTAGAAGTTCCACACATTTTCTTCAACTTGGAGAAGCATAGTATGAACAGGGTAGAGTCAAGGTGGGAATTTTTTTTCATGCTTAGGTAGAAGTCCCACTTTGGATTCAACTAATTAATGGAAACAAAGGGGCTTGGAAAATGGTTGCATTGAAAATGAAGGTGAAACACACCCTCTACAAAAGCACCCATAAATGAGACAATACGAACCCTTGTATGTCATGAAACCCATGCCCAAAAGTCTTATCCCATCCACTTCATCCTCTTTACATAGATTAGAAAGGGTCCACCTAGGAAACACTCCTTGACATGAGGAATGACTCACTCAATAAGTCACCATGATAACCCTCCCACAGGTTGGATGCCATGAACCACACCTTGGGGAGAAATTAGAGAGTGAACATTGCCTTTGGAGGCATGAGGAGACACCTTGAAGGATGAAAACTAGACCCCTTTTCCCAACATTTGACCTTGGAAGGTCAAAATGTCTCTCTCTAGGGATTGACACTGTGATTTGGGGCTAGGGTTTGATGATGGTGGTGATGTATTGATGGAAAATTGGCATGCTTTATGGAGAGAATACCCTAGTGCATGAAGGGATGGCCTTTGGAGACCCAACAAATTCATCTCCAAGATCAAAACTTTCTATAAATGCCAAAACATCACCCTAAAAGGGCGTGACATCATCTTTTTAGGGTTTCTTTGTGTAAAAATCAAATTAAATTTGTAAAGGGGAAAAGTAAAGGAGGTCAGCCTCCTTATTTTTTGGTTTACCCTAATGATATGTGGACAAACATTATGTTGAGGTATTGTATAAATAAGAGACCAAATCATTTCATTTTATCATAACTCTCTCACTAGGAGACTACATACTTGGCTGAAATTTTCACCCTCTTTGGGAATTTGAGTTCTCTCTCTCTCTTGTGCAATATTTTGGATGCTTATTGGCCTATTGTGGAGCTAAAGTGGTGCACTACCCTTCTTGGAGGACTTTGTTTTTCTATGGTGATGAAATTGTCTTGGTAGGTAAGGGTTTATCTTTCATATCTCTTGGAATTAGTAAGAAATTTCAACATATTATTGGTTTTTCTTTCTTGTTTCAAGTTTGTTCTTGGATAAAACCCTTGTAAGAGTATAAGGGAATACACCCTCCACCAAGTTTATCATTTTTGTTGATTGAATAATCTAGTGCAAAGGTTGCTAGGAGGAGTAAAAGAGTTTACACCCTCCTAGACTTAACTTGTTAGATTTACTTGGTCTAGGGAGTAAAAGGGCTTACACCCCTAGAGAAGTAGTAGTAGACCTAACTTTATACAAGAAGACTCCACAACCCATTGATAAGGCACTAAACTAAAATTGCATTGGAGAAATAAAATCATCTGCATTGGTACACATGATTTTGTTCAATTTGGAATCTTTTCTTAGTGTCACAAGGTTGCTTGAGCCACTAAGGAATCTAGGTTGTCTTAGTAGTTCTATGGTTATAATCAAATAAAATCTACATCCATTAGGGTTGCACCAAAACTCATTCAAATTATTTCGTTTACTTACTTTTCCACCATTGAAATTTGCTTGGAAACCACTATAATTAATCTACTCATCATTGGCTATCTTTTGGCTGGTTTACTTGTTGATTTTGGTGATTGGATTTTTCTGCTGTAGATTTGTTTTTATACAACCACTTGTCTATCATAATAATTTGTTGATAACATCATCTAATAGTCTTCTATTGTCACTAAATTCTTGTTCTATTCCACTAGAGTTAAACTAGTAATTTCTAGCTTAGTCTCTTGCATCATTTACTTGAATTTTGGTGATATATTTTGGAGCCATTGTTATCATTTACTTGTTGATATATATTATTGTTTACTTCTGGAATACATGACAACAAGATTCACTTGCTTGTCCTTTTGATTATTTGAATTGTATATTTATATTTTGTCTTGTCTCAGGAAGGTATAATACTTTTTTGTAGGTACACTCCACTTTGGCAACCTACCCTTACCAGCAAGACTCTTAGCCAAGGAATTTTCCACTTCTTACTTCGACCTATAGGGGTTTCACCTTCCATTATATTACTTTCCATCTCAATCCCCCTAGGTTCACTGAGATTACCCCCTTTTGGAAATTTTCATCATCACTGAAGCGAGGGGAGTATCTATCTAAGGTGACAATGGGTAGATACTCTCACATTTGTCCCATTTTTGTAGATTGGGTCATGCTTTCCCCAACCTACAATATGTGCGATAACATTTTGGTGTTGTTTCCGGGGAGGATTTTAAATCCTCTTTCATGTCATAAACAACACTTTGACAAATCTATCCCAAATCCCTCACCCAAGTATTGCTTGGAAATTCTGTTTGAGGGAAGTTCCCTTGTGATTTTTGATGAGCATTAGTCTCATCTGGCGACTCAACTAAAGTAACATCCCAGATAATGGAAGCATGTCTCTACAACACTTTCACGAAGTGTAAAAATCCTTGGATGTCGAGGTTGTTGACAGGCATCTGAACAAATGCCTGATAAATTAGTTGGATGTCATCCCAAGTTTTGTTGGTGATCCTTTCTCGGTTGTATCACAGGTTGTCAAATTTACCAGATGCATTGACTATATAAGCATTCAACATGAAAATGAGTTCCTACAGTTGTTTTTGTTTTCCTTGAGAAGGGAACAAAGGGATTGGATCAATCATTCTTGCAATAAAAAGAGTATATCTTATTTAACAATCCTCATCAAATATTTCCTCAAGCATT
This sequence comes from Picea engelmannii, assembly GCA_009831015.1. NCBI lineage: Eukaryota > Viridiplantae > Streptophyta > Pinopsida > Pinales > Pinaceae > Picea > Picea engelmannii. Next base: position 12,809 of record ML821300.1, read on the forward strand.
GGGGGATGAAAAATCAAAAAATTGAAGATACAATTCAAGACCCGAAGGACGCTTTTTCAAGAGAAGGTTTTAACCTTGATCCTTTTGAGGGATTGAGAAAAACAATTCTTCCATAATTTTCTGAAGTAACAGTCGAAAGAGAGGAAATTGGTGATAGTAGTGCGGAAATTTTTGAGCACCTCAAATAAAACATAGAAGAATACAAAGAGTTTTGTGAACAATTAATAGAGATTTTCCTTGATAAATACTTTCTGGTCAAGTTATGTGTGTAGAGAAGAGAAGAATACTGTAATCCTTCAAAATTATGAGGAAAATCCTACCTTGAATGCATCATGGGAAGTTTCCATTGCATATTATGGAGTAAATTTACTATGTGACATTGTGACCGAGAAATACGAGTACCAGGAAAACCTTCTGAATCAGAATCAATCATTCTTGATTCCAGAAGAAGTTTCAAAAATTGTTAAAGATCGAGCCCGAGATGATGAATTATTTTCCAAGAACAAGAATTATCCCATGATTCAATTGAAGACAACGAAGGCTTGATTCAAGAACAAGAGCCTAAAGAGGTGAGTCATCAACAAGACTTAATCCACGAAGAGGCTCCTCATGAAGATAAAGTTCTTATGTCTGCCTCCTCCCTTGATGAATACATCCAATCCTCTGTTCACCTTTCACATGAAGAAGAGAACATGGTGAGTTATAATCCTTTCAAAAACTTTGATGATACTTTATTTCATGATTTCAAAATTAAATAATTGATAGAGGAACCCCTGAAGGCGATAGACCCTTCCTGTAATGACATGGTAAAAAAAATTGACGATTTCATACACATTGGGAGGTGTAGATGGGATTATGGTCGTTTAGGGTTTGATGGAAATCCCATCTATGACATCGAGGGAAACTTCTATATAAGGAATACAAAAGTTTTTCCTTTGGAAGATTACTCTTCATACATGGACAATCAAGATATTGGGCAACTCGATGATGATATGGTCACAAAATTATTCCATCCATTTGAAGATGACTTGTCATAATATACTCATGATGACTCTCGGCCATCCCTTGAGAAATGTGATGAATATATTTTTGGCGAATCAGATTTGTTCTATGAAGATTTCCAAAGACCATCGTGCTCATATTTTGATGGATACCATGTCGTGGCCATCCCAGAGAAATCTGGGGCTCAAACTACCAAACAAAAGTATTTCCATATTGAGATTTTTAGCAGCAATTTGTAGATAAAGAATGACGTATTCTAAGTATGGGAGAAGAGTTTTTATCTAGACCCAACGCCATCCCTTACCTCATTTCCTCTTCTTTGGGAAATCATCAGGATTTCTCGAGATCTCTTATCTCCTCTTAGATTTTAGGGAGCGATGATATTTTGAGTGAAGATGAAGATGAGTCATCTTCTACAAATGGTATCCCTCTTTAGAGATGGATTTATTAGGCTTGTGGCTATTCTCTTAAGAAGGATTTCCAGGATGATCACGCTTGTGGTTTCTCTTTTCAGCAGGATTTTCTCCCTCTCTCCCATCTCCATGAGTTTCATTTCATTTCATGATTGTATGTCTATTTATGCTCATGATTATTATTTTCTTGAATTATCTTTGTTGTATTACATAATTAAGCATTGGGGGAGATACCTTGATGAGATGATCAGTTGGTTGCACTAGTTGTATGATTTCACTTGACATTCAAAACATTTGATCAACATGAGCATCGGGCCCTAGGTAAGTATCTAGATCATCTTGCTTTCTTGTATTCACATCTTGATTAATCATGATACTTTAGTTGCATTTCAATTCTAATTTTCATTTTGCTGTACTTGCATTATTTGATTTACATCTTTTACTTTCATCATATTATATAAAAAAGGTATAAAATTTTCTTTTCTAGAATTAGTTGTCAATTTTGAAGTTTTGGATTTTGATTTTATGAGAAAAGGGTGAGTGAGCCACCCTAGATTTTACAGTTTGTTGTTTTAGTGCGTGTAAGAACATGTCTAACTAGGAAATTCTAAGGTTATCATGCACTCTACGAAGAGTACATTTCCCCGAGTAGGAGACATATGTTATCCCCCATTTCTAGGGATAACTAAGGAGATGATGTCTCAAGGTCCCCAGGCTGCAGGCATGGAGTGTCAATGGATAGATCAACTTGTGTTGTCCAGTTACACAATGAAGACCCGCTTCACCACCATACTTCTCCGGTTCATCATGATAACATCCACCAAATTAGCCTGTTTCTGGAAGACAATGGGTCTTTCTCCATGAGGTACAAGTCAAGTATTGTGGTAAGTGTCACTTTACTTGATGCATTTGAGTATGTGTTAAACCCTATATTTTCACCCTTGAAAATCTTGAGGGTTAAGAGCGAGCATGCACTATTTTGGCTAACATTTTGACATTCTCCTAGAGTTTAGCGCTTGTGTTGAGAAGGAGGTTGGTTCCCATGTGATAAAAGTATATGATCGATACATGGTTGTTTGGTTCAGAGTTAGAGTTGACTTAGTTTCCATGCATATTTCAGAGAGATGCATACATACAACAGGTGTTGCTATTTTTTAGGAGACACAGTTTGAGTGGATCTCTTGAAAATTTGGAGTAGTTATGAGCATACAGTATGAGTCCTTGCATTATTCTAGGCTCGATGAAACTTTTTTGGACAATGTACAAGATATTTCTATTTTTATCAGGTGTTTCTCCAAGACCCAGATTTAGATTCTGAGTGTGCAATACTAGTCCTTGAGACATCCAGAGTCTTTTGGATCTTTTCCAGGATGATGTCACACAATTTACTATTTTTAGCAGGTTGAGCACCAGGGATCACATGTCAGTTTTGATTTCATATTCAGATCCCTTGCAGAAAGATGAGATCAATGAGTATAAATTCAAGGGAATTCAGACAACTTTCTCTTTTTAACAATGTCTATTTTTAGATAGTGACATGTGGAAGTGTTCTCCCAGTCATCCTAGGTGATGTGGACAGTTTCCTAAAATTTAGGAATTGGATTCTATTTCTATAAATGTCTATATTTAGAAGGTACAATCATCATCCATGCAGTGCCAAGTGGCAACCTCAGAGATCGACATGTGGCAGAGCTACATAGTGATATGGCATCCACCTAGGCATGGGTCTCATTTTCCCATGACATGAGCATTTAATAATTAATTAATTGAGCTAAAGGGAGTCACATAATTGGTCCTAAATTTAGCCATCTATTCCTCCGTATAATCACCCCTCCACTTTCCATGCATCAAATCCTTAAAATTTGCCTCCAGATGAGTTTAAACCATAATTTCCTAAAAATTAGGAGAATCCCTAAAATTTAGGGAGAATTTGACTTGGCCACTCTCACGCACTCATGCACAATAAGTTTTGCCTAACTCACTCTAAAACCTTTTCATGCACTACTTAACTCTTACTCCTAAATATGCTACTTCACTTCACTCACACTCAAGATTTTCATCTACTCTCATGTGCCTATATCTCTCACTAAACCCTCACTTCTCCCCCTTCATGCTCATTCCTCCTTGGATTAATGCACATCTCACTTGATATATCATTCCACCTCTACCACTTGAGATTTTCTCACATGTGCACATGCTTGACTCACTCATACTCCTCCTCCCATGTGCACACACTTGCCTTTTTTGACCATTCATGTGACCTCTTCTTCATCCCTTGAGATATGCACCCTCATTGTGCTATGTATTGGATGTTTGGTATTGGTTATCTGTCGGTTCTTGCAGTAGCAACACAGTGTATCTCTCATTATTTTCTTGCTTATTCTCTATTCTAGTGGCTCCTCTTTGAGAAAAGTAGTGATTGTACCAGTTGTAGGCTTTCTGAGTGTGGTGAAAATATTCGTCTTGTAAGCTTCATCAATAAAGAAGTGTGCATTTGTCTTCAAACCTCTTTCTTGTCGGTATTATGGTAAATTTTTGATTTGATATGTCATTTTATGAATTGCTCATTATGATTAATTCTGATCTTTTTGAATAATTTTCTTCTTATTTCAAGTCTATTATCATTGTGATAACCCTGCAGGTTCCTTCCAAGCATAGAAGATTTTTTTCCTCATCGTTTTCAACTGTTTTTACACATTTTCCAAGACTAACAACTTGTTGCTTTGTAGGTTTTACACACATAAATCAGGCCTAAAGACAACAACAAGGAACTTCAATGTGCCTAGGGACTCCCCCCAGAGGCTAGCAAGCATTAGTTCAAACAGAGAGGGGTTTGGTCAGTGACAATTGGGGCCTTACTCTAATTAGCTATTTTTAAACCGTTGTACTAAAACATATATCAACTCAGAATTGGAGGGTAAAAATTTGTGCTAACAATATGTTGCATTTAAATCTGCTTTTGATTATAGAACGTCTACTTGGAAATTATGCTCTTTTCCCTGTTTCACCTTGATGGTTGACAATGTTCCCTAGTAATTGGTCACCCTTGGGGAAATGTTTTCTACTGAGAGTTATCCTCGATGATTCATCCTACCATTCCCTATCATACTTATCATTTTTCCCACCTATTTCTTTTTGTTTCACCTTTTGGGATTTTCAGGTGTACTGACCCAAGAAGGGATTGTACTTTGTTTCATGGGAAGAAGGGGTTGAAGGCCCAGAGGCTTGTAGTTGGAAAAAGATAAACGTAAATAACAAACCTTCTATATGATCTCCCAGGGATCCTGAGGACAATGAAATGTCTCTCACAAAAAACTAACGGGACCCGTGAAAAATAATAATTTAAAAAATGCCAACCAAGGTAGAGCATGTGTGGGCAATGTTTTTCATGCTTAGGTATATGTCCCACACATTGTCTTCAACTTGAGGAAGCATAGTGTGACCAGGGTAGAGTCAATGTGGGGAATTGTTCTCATGCTTAGGTAGAAGTCTCACTTTGACTTCAACCTGTAAACACTTTAACTAATTAATGGAAATAAATGGGCTTGGAAAAGGGTTGCATTTAAAATGAAGGTGCAACACACCCTCTACAAAGGAACCCATAAATGAGACAATACAAAACCTTGTATATCATGAACCCCATGCCCAAAAGTATTACCCCCATCCACTTCATCCTCTTTACATGGATTATAAAGGGTCCACCTAGGAAACATTCCTTGACTTGAAGAATGTCTCACCCAATAAGTCACCATGACAACCCTCCCATACCTAAAATTGGCGTGTTGCATAAGATCTTGGAGAACTTGTTTATTTTGATAAGGTAGTTTTGATGCAAATGTTTAGGTGGCTCTTGTATTAAATGTGATTTTACTTGGCATGATACATTTGAATTGAGACCCTTGGAGGGTGCATTCATCTTGTCTTTACAGGGCCTTGTTTGATGGATGATTTGGAGGAACAAGCCTAGCTTGGGCCTTCATTGGGGAAAGAATCCCATAGGTTGGATTCCATAACCCACACCCTAGAGAGTAGCTAGATGGTGAACATTTAATTTGGATGCATGAGGAGACACCTTGAAGGATGAAACCTATCCCCCCTTTTCCCGACGTTTGACCTTGGAAGGTCAAAATGTCTCTCTCTAGGGCTTGACATCATGATTTGGGGCTAGGTTTTGATGATGATGGTTATGTATTGATGGAGAATTGGCATGATTGATGGAGAGAATACCCTAGCACATAAAGGGATGGCCTTTGAAGGCCCAACAAATTCATATTCAAGCTCAACAATTTGCTATAAGTGCCAAAACATCACCCTAAAAAGGCATGACACCATCTTTTTAGGGATTCTTTGAGTAAAAATCAAATTGAATTTGTAAAGGGGAAAAATAAAGGAGGGAAGCCTCCTTATTTTTTGGTTTACCCTAATGATATGTGGACAAACATTATGTTGAGGTATTGTATAAATAAGAGACCAAATCATTTCATTTTATCATAACTCTCTCACTAGGAGAAGACATACTTGGCTGAAATTTTCACCCTCTTTGGGAATTTGAGTTCTCTCTCTCTCTTGTGCAATATTTTGGATTCTTATTGGCCTATTGTGGAGATAAAGTGGTGCACTACCCTTCTTGGAGGACTTTCGTTTTCTATGGTGATGAAATTGTCTTGGTAGGTAAGGGTTTATCTTTCATATCTCTTGGAATTAGTAAGAAATTTCGGCATATTATTGGTTTTTCTTTGTTGTTTCAAGGTTATTCTTAGCTAAAACCTTTGGAGTATAAGGGAATACACCCTCCACCAAGTTTATCATTATTGTTCATTGAATAAGCTATTGCAAAGGTTGCTAGGAGGAGTAAAATGGATTACACCCTCCTAGACTTACCTTGTTATATTTACTTGCTCTAGGGAGTAAAAGGGATTACATCCCTAGAGAAGTAGTAGACATAACTTTATACAAGAAGACTCCACAACCCATTGATAAGACACTAATCTAAATTTGCATTGGAGAAATAAAATCATCTTCATTGGTACATGTGATTTTGAGAGATATTGCTTTTTTTCAAGTTGGGATCTTTTTTTAGTGTCACAAGGTTGCTTGAGCCACTAAGGTTTGCTTGAGCCACTAAGGTGTCTCGGTTGGCTTAGGAGTTCTCTTGTTATAATCAAATAAAATATACATCCATTAGGGCTGCAACAAAACCTATCCAAATTATTTCGTTTACTTACTTTTCCACGATCAAAATTTGCTTGGAAACCATTATTATTAATCTACTCATCATTGGTTATCTTTTGGGTGGTTTACTTGTTGATTTTGGTGGTTGGATTTTTATGCTATAGAATGTTTTTGTTAAAGCCAATTGGCTGCCATAATAATTTGCTGATATCTAACAACCTTCTATTTTCTCTAAAGTCTTGTTCTATTCCACTAGAGTTAAACTAGTAATTGCTAGCTTAGTCTCTTGCATCATTTACTTGAATTTTGGTGATATATTTTGCAGCCATTTTTATCATTTACTTGTTGATATATATTCTTGTTTATTTCTGCAATATAGGACAACAAGCTTCAATTTATTTTCCTTTTGATTATTTGGCTTGTATATCTATATTTTGTCTTGTCTCGGGCATGTATAATACTCTTTTGTAGGTACACTCCACTTTTGAAACCTACCCTTACCAACAAGACTCTTACCCAAGACATTTTCCACTTCTTACTTCAACCTGTTATCCACAGAGTTGTAGTAGCTAGATTTGCAGATGAGTCGCCAAGGACTGAGTAGTTAGATGCTCAGAATTCAGTGTTCAAAAATTCAGTAGGTCTACGAGATCACCTTTTTTCCGCATTTCCATCCCTCTGGGTCATTGTAATAAATGAATTGAGCATAAAAGTTGTAAAATATTATTGGCCACCTAAGACCAAATCATGAGAACATACTTTAGAGTGTTTTTTTTTCACTTGTTAATTATTTCTTTTCTATCAGGCAATTAATAATTTCTAATTTTTTTCACTCAAATATCCTCCAAAGCTTGAGTATATGCTGGTGGTTAGGCCTTGGCATGGTATAACCAATGTATAGTGTATAAATGTATATGAATTCATGCTAATTCATGTCTATTGATTCATATGGAAACTGCGCTAAGTCCCCCCTAGTTTTTTTTGAAAGTTTTAGTCAATAAAAAATTTCCCGTAAAGCAAACAATTTTTAATGTAAAAGTAAATAAAGTCTTAAAAGTGGCATCAATTGTTGTTGTATTTCATATTTGTGCTCGTTTTGTAATCCATAGCACCTCCTAAACACTTATCCCCCCTTTGTTGAGGCAAAAAGTGATTTTAATCACTCAAAATTGAATTTTGCTCTCAAAAAGGTAAAAAAGGACATTTTAATTAAAGTGCTAAAATTTAGCAAAAATGCTAAAATTTAGAAAACATGTCAGGGACATGTTTCTTCATGTTTGGAGTCCCTGGTCTAGTTGGAAAAGAAATATCCTAGTGAGAGTGCCTAGCTTGAGTGACTTGGAAAGTGGGAGGAGATCCCAATGAGGCTAGGCACAACTCCTCCTCTAGTTGGCAGATCCACGGAAGATGGGCACTAATCCCAAGGAGGTACTCATCCTCTCTTCCTCTTCCACTATAACTCCACTCCTCCCTCACTTCACTCCACAAACCTCACCTACCACTCTACTCCCTCTCCACTCATTCCCCACTTCACTCCCACGTTTTCCCAATCATCTAGTGTGCCACTCCTCTTCTCCCATGTGTCCTCACTTAGGAAGCTTCACCCGGAAAACTATAAAACAAGCTCGACCCTCCTCCTTTGATAGAATTGGAGCTTGGGTGACTTGTTTATATTGTAATATTTTTTTGTATTTGAATTCAAGAGACTTTGGAGGTCAAGCTATTGGTGTGTGGTTCTCATGTGTGGATGAATGTTGGTACAAGATTGAGGTGATGTTGCTCTAATACTCTCGCATTTATTTATTGTGAAAATTGGCTAATGGTAAAGATATTATTTTATAATTGGAGTGGATTATTTAACTAGTTTTTTCAATCAATCCATCTTGTTTGCTTATATCTGATGCTTATATTGCATGTTTTGTTTTTTCTTAAACTAACATGTGAATGAAGTCTCTTTTGTAGGAAACACCAATATTCTGCAGGCATTTGCGAGTTATTTGAAGCATGCAAGATCAAATTCCTGGAGAAGAAAGAGAGCTATATTTTATCTAGTGTTTTTCCCAAGAAGTTTTAAAGAAGGCATTCCTCCCTCTTCCTCACACCAAAGGGACCCCATAGCCCAAAGATTAATGAGCTCAAGCAAAGGCTCCGAAAATCAGAAATTTCTTCTTTCCTTTTCTCTTTTCGCTTGCATATTATCTAGATTTGAATTTAAAGATAATTTTTAGCATATATCATTTCATGTGAAAGTATTAGATCTATTTTTATTTCTCTTTCAATAAAAGAATAGATATAATTTCCTTCTTGCAATTTTCTGAAATTTATTTCCTAATTTCAAGATAGAAAGTTGCTTATGTTTTTCACTTAATATCTAGCTAATTAGAAGTTTTATGTTGATTTTTTAGGACAAACAACAAAAAATATCTAAGAGGGCTTAGTTTAGCCTCATCTAAAGCCTCTAACCCCCCCACCCGAAAAAAAAAAAATAAAAAAAAATTAGCATTTTTGCATGAGAAAATATTAAGAAAATTTGGTCAAATTTGTTCATCTTATTTTTACTTTCTTATAGTGTTTTATATCATCATCTAATCATTTTCCTTTGCTGGTTTTTATCAGGTACGTCACAAAACAAGGGGAAACTTTGACGAATTTGAAGCAAAACTGAATATTTTCTACCCCAAGTTGGACCCTTTGAAGACCAAGACTTTAGAAAGTCTTCTTTGTAATTGTTGTTAATAGTTTTATCAATTCTATAAGGATCCAACATCTAAAAAAAAGGAAAAAGAGAATTCATTTTCTCGAAGTGTAATAGGCATTAATAAAAGTGGGCCTTTAGTGCCCAGTTTCGTCATCCCCTTTAGGGGTATCAGTGGTGGTTGTGTGTTTTATTTTCCTTTTGAATTTCCTGCTTTATTTGCTTTAAAAAACACACAATTTAAGGAAATTAACCATTAAATCAATCACTACTTTCATCACTTAAAAAAAGTAATTCTTATGCTAGTTTAGTTTTCATTTTCTCTTTTAGTAATTAGAAAACATTTCAAGTTTTCCACATTTTCCTTTCAGTTTTAAAATAAATCTTCCCCTCAGTTCCCTGTGTATGCTTTGAACCCTTGCATGCTTAGCCCGATCATGGATTTCATCAGAAACAGGGTTGTTAGTGTGGAGTAGTTTTAATTAGAGAAACCTTGATAGTAGCTATCTTGATGCGAGGGAAACCACATGAAGGGAGTGTATGAAGTCAGAAGGGAACTTTGAGATCTAGGTTCTCCTCGTGTTGGACATCCGACACCTTCATTGAACTTACTGGTGAAGCCTTGGTGCTTCGATAAGTTCTCAACACATTTCCAAACAAAAATATACCCTCTAAAGAGGCCACACATTTCATTAATCTAATTTCAATAAACCTTAATAAAACACGTGTTCAACAACTGCCCATGATACCTTTAAGGCACTGGTTTCATGTTTACAATTTTTTATTTCATGAGCAGTATTTCATTCACAATATGATGATTTTCTAATAATTGTTATAACACTTGCAGATATTGTATCGTTCACTTTATTGTACATGTATCTTCTATGGTTGGACATATGTTCTATTGTAAATGATTATCTTGTCTATCAAATGAATTTGTTGAATGCTTCACTATAAATGTTTTATTCTGCAATAAAATCCTAGAGTTGTTTCTTAGCTTAGATTAGCTTAAAAACCATAGTATTTTTGTTAGGGACTACCCCCCTTGGCTTTGCTAGGAGTTGGCCGAGATAGAGGAGTCGAGGATCAAGTGACAACACCTTGCCTCAAGACTTTCCCCCAAGGACACACTGAGTGGATTGAATATTTCTTCCACAATATCCCAAGTGTGTATAAAGGCGACAACATTTTTGGCGCCGTTGTCGAGGATAAATATTTCTATTCCTAGAACATGACCTGTTTTCCTTTTTGTTTTACTTAGTTTTTATTTGATGCTTGTTGTTTATCAAAAATAAACTCATCATCTGGAAACTCCACTAATTTCCAATTTGACTAAGTATTCTACAAGAAGGAATTCAAAAGGCCTAATTGATTTCATCCCTGAACTTGAACAGGTTTATAGGAGGAGGTTAGCCAAAAGCACTTCTCATAGAATCCTTAGTCATTTAGGATCTGAGTCTGTTTTTTATATTCACCTTCTTTTTCTTAATAATTGTATGTTAGAAATGACTATATATGATCCTTGTGAATTTTCTAATACAAATGGATATCCTCATGCAATTCTTGAAAAAGCAATTGAAAAGTTACCTAGTTTTCAAGGAAACAACGTTGTTAGTGCTAAAATACATGTTAAGTATTTTATGAGATGCATAAATAAATGGTGTGTTGCACATGATCATGAATATGTCAAAATGAAATTATTTGTTTTATCCTTAGAAGATGATTCTTCAGATTGGTATGAAGACTACCCAAATGACAAGTTCAAAACCTTGAAATATCTCTTAGATGCCTTCACTAAAAAATGGTGGGAGAAAAGGGATCATCATCATCTGTTAGCTTCCCTCAACACAATCAATAAAAATGAAAATGAAACTATGGAAAAGTTTAACAAGAATTTCAATTAATTGGTTTCGAGTTTGCATACAGACATCAAGCCTCCTGATAATTCTATCTTTATCTACTACATTGAGGCATTTGGTTGTGAAATGAGATATCATATAAGAGATAAGGAACCCACCAACCTCAAAATTTCTCAATAAATAACTATAAATATTGATAAGAATATGAAAGCCTCATGGAAAACAAATCTTCCAGGTTTTACAAGGGGTATTTCTTCTAGGCAGTCAGAGTCCAAAGAAAAAGCAACAACTCCTGATAATAAAGATCCTACTTATGACCCTTTAAAGGCCATAACATAAATGGTTAAAAGAATGGAGGAAACTCATTCTACTCAACTTAATTCTTTGGAAAATAGGTTGATATCTATAGAGAGGTCCCAAAATAACAGATTCCAACCTAGGCCTAACAATTAAAGATGGAAAAATAAAGGTCCTCCTCAAGAACAAAATCCACCTAATAAAATAATGTGGTAAATGAAGAAATGCCACCCTTTTGTAGAGAATGTGAAGACTTTCACGAGGATTCTACCTACCCAGTATTTTGTCAAATAAATGAACAAGGCCTTCCTCCAACAAATAATTTTATGGGACAATCAAGAAACTCTAATCAAATAAACAATTTTGGCTAAGCTCACCCCTTATCAATGGATTATTGGATCTAAATTCAAGAAAGAAGTGAGAAAGCCAATGAGGTGGTTGAAGAGTATGATAATGTTACAAATTTATATGGACACAAGCCCACAAATGAGCAGATTTTGGAAATGGATATACATAAAGGAATAGTCTACCAAAGGAAAGGGAGGGATGGTACAAACAATTCTCAAGCAAACTTTCCCAAAGTAACTATTCCTCCTCCAATTATTGATCTAATTGTTGATTTAGGTAATTGGATTTCAAATGAAAAGGTTTTGGTTCAAATATAAGATCTTTTGAAAATTCCTTCACAAAAGGAAAAACTCCTCAATGCAATAAATGTTCCAAATGATAAAGTTGTTGCAAAAAATATAGAAAAAGAGAAGGAACATCCTGAATATCCTCCATTTGTTTTGACTAGCAGAGATAGAACCAAAGAAGAAAATCCTCCCTTCTTTGTGTCCTTAGAAATAAATGATCAATGGTTGCATAATTGCATGTATGATTATGGTGCTTCATCCAATATTATTACTAAGGGGATCATGCGAAGATTAGGTCTTACAGTTACAATACCCTATCAAAATGTGTGTGCCATGGATTCCAAGGAAATTGAAACCCATGGGATTATCATAGACTTTCCAGTCAAGCTAGCTTTCCACCCAGAGTTTTCCTTCAAAATGGATGTGTTGGTAAATAATGTTCCATATTCTTGGGGTACGATTATTTCTAGAAAGTGGGGAGCTCACATGGGAGGTTGCCTAAATATGGATTTTACCTTTGCAACTATCCCTTACCCTCCTCCTTCAACTGAGAAATTTAGGCTCTACAAAGAAACAAAAAGAAAGTACTGCATTGAAGATCCCAAAGAGCCAATGAATGAATTCATCTGCCAAATGTCTGACAAGGGTAATTTCTCAATATCAGGTAAAGACAAGTTTAAATATGAAAAGATAAGAAATAAATCTTGGAAGACGAACTTTGATGGAGCCCACTCAAGATCAGGTAAAGGGGAATGGATTGCAATAATGTCTCCAACTGGAAAGTCTTATAACTTTGCATTTAGACTTGAGTTTGATGCAAAAAATAACGTGGTTGAGTATGGGGAACGTTTTCTTGGTTTTTAAATTACTAAGGATATGGGTATTAAAATATTAAATGCCAAAGGTGAATCAGACTTGGTGATTCTTCAAGTAAAAAATAAGTATGAATGAAAAAGTGAGAGGTTAAGAAGATACAAAAATTCCATTTGGGACACTATAAAAATCTTTGATGCTATAGATCTCATTGCAATCCCTAGGGATAAAAACAACTTGGCTGATAGTTTGGTAGTAGCAACTTCAACCCTCCAGCCCTCAGAAGATCTAATAAAAGGAAAAGGAAAGTTGGAAATAATATTTAGGCCTTTAGTTCTAGACAATATTGATCACTAGCAAGTTTTCAAGGATGATGAACAAATCTTAAGGTTCATCCATAATGTTCAAGAATTCTCCGGATTCAATGTCAGCTACAAAGAGGAGGGGAAATATTATATTGAGGAAGAACACCCCATAAAAAATTCCAGTTCCTAGAGGAATAAATTCTTTAGAAAGAATCATTGACATGCATGATATGCATAAAAATAAAAAATAAGTAGTAAATCCTGACATTTATATTGAAATAAATATTGGGACAGAGGAAGTCCCAAGGTTCATAAAAATTGGAAAAGGTACTTCTGAAAAGGAAAGAAAGGAATTAATAAGTCTATTCCAATAGTATAGGGATGTATTTTCATTCACATATGATGAGCTCAAATCCTATAAAGAGGATGTGTTTCAACATACTATCCCCCTCAAGGAAGACACAAAACCTTTCCACTAAAAACTTAGGCAAACAAATACTAAGTTAGCACCATTGATTCAAGATAAACTTAAAAAGATGTTGGATTCTGGCATCATTGCTCCAACAAGGCATTCTTCATGGTGTTCTAACTTAGTGGTGGTTAGAAATAAAAATGGGGGAATAAGACTATGCATTGAATTTAGAAATCTAAACCTAGCATGCATTAAAGATAATTACCCCCTACCTAGCATGGAGACCCTACTGCAAAGGGTAACTGGATCCAAAATAATGTCCATGTTGGATGGCTTCTATGGTTATAATCAAGTGTTGGTGAGGAAGGATGATCAAAATAAAAAAACCTTCACCACACCTTGGGGAACCTTTGATTACTTAAGAATGCCTTTTGGCCTATTAAATGCGGTTGCTACTTTCCAGAGAGCCATGGATTTTTCCTTCAATGAATTAATGGACAATATCATTGAGATCTATCAAGATGACTTAACATTTTTCTCAAAAGAAAGGTAATATCATATAGGTAATCTTAGGCAGGTGTTTGAAAGATGTCTGAAGTATGGAATCTCCTTAAATCCATCTAAGTCAATTTTGGGTGTGGACGAAGGCAAGTTATTGGGTCACATCATTGCAAAGGATGGGGTAAATATTGATCCAGAAAGGGTGAAATCCATAAATAAAATCCCTTTACCCCCCACCAAGAAATGTCTCTAGTATTTTCTTGGTTAGATCAACTTTGTTAGGCGATGCATCCCAAACTTAGCCGAGACAATGAAGCCTCTACTCAAATTGTTGAAAAAAGATGTAAAAATTTAGTGGATAGATGAAGGAAGGAAAGCCTTTAAAAATATTAAGGACTCAATTGCATATCTCTCGTGTTAATTAGTTAGGATTACTCCAAATATTTTCAGATCTTTTCCTTTGCTTCAGAGCATACTGTACCAGGGGTATTGTTCCAGAAAAATGAAGAGGGTCAGGAGAAACCCATTGCTTTCATGAGCAAGGCATTTCAAAACTCTGATCTTAATTAAAAAAGTATGGAAAAGAAAGAATATTCCTTGGTTAAGTCCCTTAATAATTTCCAGGTTTATATAGGATATTCAAAAGTTGTGGGGTATGTATGTCACTCGACAGTAAAATATATCCTAGGAAAACATGATTGTTTAGGGGTCAGAGGAAAGTGGGTCTCCAAGATACAATAATTTGACTTATAGATAAAACCCACAAAATTAGTCAAAGGTCAAGGATTGGATCAGATGCTAACAGAATGAAATGAACAATATTTGGACCTAGTCTGTCAAAACAGTCAATCTAGGCCATCCTTGTCATCAGAACTTCAGAAGTTAGCACAACACCAATGGTATGATGATATAATTTTCTTTATTTCTAACCTCACATGACAAAGTCATTTGATTGGTCATAAAAGAAGGGAATTGAAGTTGAAATCAACTAAGTATTGTATCATTCAGGAAGGATTGGGTTGGAGGAACCTCGATGGGGTGATTCGTAGGTGTGTTAATGAGATTGAGTCCAAGAGACTTGTGGTTGAATTTCATTCAGGATTTTGTGGTGGGAATTTCATAGCTATTACTACTGCCCACAAAATTCTCAGAGAAGGTTATTATTGGCCGACCATTTTTTTAGATGTGCATAAAATGGTTATGGGTTGTTAGCAGTGTCAATTATTCATAGGGAAGCAAAAGCTAACAACCTTGCCTCTTTAGCCAATAGTAGTTGAAGCCCCTTTCAGTAGTGGGGGATTGATTTCATCTGTCAATTTAAGTATAATTCGAGTAATGGTTATACTTGGATAATCACAGCGACCAATTATTTTACTAAGTGGGTAGAAGAAATACCTACCAAGTCAACAACTCACAAAGTGGTTATGGATTTTCTTGAAGATAATATTATCACTAGGTTCAATGTTCCCGCCAAGATAACTAATGATAATGCCAAAGCCTTCAGTTCAACATAATTGTCCTCATTCTAGTTCAAGTATGGAATTATGTTTTCCCACTCTTCAAACTACTATCCCCAAGGCAATGGTCTAGTTGAATCCAACAACAAGAACTTAATGAATATCCTTAAGAAAACAATTGGGGATAATAAGAGGTCATGAGATAACAAGATTAAGTTTGCTTTATGGGCAGACAAGATCAGTAAGAAGAGTTCTACAAGAAAGAGTCCCTTTGAGCTTGTTTATGGGATTGATGCCACTTTTCTAGTTCATTTAAAGCTTCCAGTGTATCAGTTTGTGCAAAAGTATGGTTTGGATGAGGATTTTTAGCAAAGAAGAATTGATCAGTTGGTTGAGCTTGATGAAAGAAGAAGGGAAGTTTTAGATCAAAGCATAAGGAATTGAGAAAAGGTAAAGAAGACTTTTGATAAGTATCCAAAGAAGATGGATTTCCAGGAAGGTGATACAATCCTTCTTTGGGACAAAAGAAGAGAGAAGTCAGGAAATCACGACAATTTTGACAGTGTATGGAGAGGTCCATATATCATTCAGGACATAGCTATAAATAAAATTTTCTTCCTTAGCAAGTTGGATAGTGAGAAGTTGACGCTCCCAATAAATGGTCAACTTCTTAATTTATTCTTCAACAAAGTCATCTGATGCCCATGGGAAATCCTTTGTATCATATTCTCTAACCCTTCTCCTTTGTACTTTACATTTTTCATTTCTTGTACATAGTTTATTTATTGCTTTTCTGTATCATACATACATGTATATTATTCTTGCAACTCATGCTTATTATTGGATTTATATGGATATGTTATTGATGAGGCGTCGATGATGAAGGTTCCTTGATTTTGGATTCTCGTATGATCTCCTTCAATAAAATATCAATGAAACGTCCCTGTATGGAGCCAATGTTATCCACTGAGTTGTACTAGCTAGATTTTCAGATGAAACACCAAAGACTGAGTAGTCAGATGCTCATAATTCAATGTTCAGAAATTCAACAGGTCTATGAGACCACATTTTTTCCACATTTCCATCCCTTCGGGGCATTGTAATAAATGACTTCATCATGAAAGTTGTAAAATACTATTGTCCACCTAAGACCTGAGCATGAGCACATACTCTAGAGTGTTTTTTTTTCACTTGTTAATTCTTTCTTGCCTATCAGGTGATTAATAATTTCTAAGGTATTTCACTCAAATCTCCTCCAAAGCTTGAGTATGTGCTGGTGGTTAGGAATTGGAATGGTATAACCAATGTATAGTGTCTAAATGTATATGAATTCATGCTAATTAATTTCTATTGAGTCATATGGAAATTGCACTAAGTCCCCCCTAGGTTTTTTTTAGAGTTTTAGTCAATAAATAATTTCCCGCAAAACAAACAATTTTTAATGTAAAAGTCAATAAAGTCATAAAAGTGGCATCAATTGTTGTTAGATGCCATGTTTGTGCTCAGTTTCTAAGCCAAAGCACCTCCTAAACCTTTATCCCCCTTTGTTGAGGCAAAAAGTGATTTTAATCACTCAAAATTGATTTTTTCTCTCAAAAAGGTAAAAAATGACATTTTAATTAAAGTGCTAAAATTTAGCAAACATGTAGGGGACATGTTTCTTCATGTATGGAGTCATGGTCTAGTTGGAAAAGCAATCTCCTAGTGAGGGCACCTAGGTTGATGTTGGATTACTGAGAGGGGGGGTGAATCAGTAATAGCATAATTATAATCCTTTTTCTTCAAATGTTATATCAATGTAGAATTATTATCCAATAATGAGCAGTAAGAAACAAACAATCACACACATACACAGTACAC
>ML821300.1:47714-81635 GCA_009831015.1 Picea engelmannii
CGACATAAATAAAATAACATTACTAATGTAATATTCCCCAATTAAGGGGTAATGAGCCAATATTAGGGCTTAACATCGAGCCTCCTCCTTTGAGAGAGTTTGATCTTGGGAAACTTGTTGATATTGTAATATTCTTTCTTATTTGAATTCAAGAGACTTTGGAGGTCAAGATGATGTCTCTCTAATATTATCCCATTTGTTTATTGTGCAAATTGGCTAATGGTAAGGATATTATTATCTAATTGGAGTGGATGATTTAACTAGTCTGTTTAATCATTCCATCTTGTTTTCTTATATCTAATGCTTATATTGAATGTTTTGTTTTTTCTTAAACTAACATGTGAATGAAGTCTCTTTTGTAGGAAACACCAATATTTTGCAGGTATTTGCAAGTTGTTTGAAGCATGCAAGATCCCATTCCTAGAGAAGCAAGAGAGATAGAATGCATCTAGTGTTTTTTCCGAGTACGAAAGAAGGCATTCCTCCCTCTTCCTCACACCAAAGTGACCCCATAGCCCAAATATTCACAAGCTCAAGCAAAGGCTCCGAAAATCAGAAATTTCTTCTTTCCTTTTCTCTTTTCTCCTGCATATTAGTCAGAATTGAATTTAAATATAATTTTTAGCATCTAGCATTTCATGTGCAAGTATTAGATCTAGTTTTATTTCTCTTTCAACCAAAGAATAGATCTAATTTTTTTCTTGCAATTTTCTGAAATTTATTTCCTAATTTCAAGATAGAAAGTTGCTTATGTTTTGCACTTAATATCTAGCTAATTAGAAGTTTTATGTTATTGTTTTAGGACAGCCAACAAAAAAACATCTAAGAGGGATTAGTGTATCCTCATCTAAAGCCTCTAAAACCCCCCAAAAATTAGCATTTTTGCATGAGAAAATATTAAGAAAATTTGTTCAAATTTGTTCATCTTATTTTTACTTTCTTATAGTGTTTTCTATCATCATCTAATCATTTTCCTTTGCTGTTTTTTAACAGGTCCATCACAAAACAAGGGGAAACTTTGACGAATTTGAAGCAAAACTGAATATTTTCTACCCCAAGTTGGACCCTTTGAAGACTAAGACTTTAGAAAGTCTTCTTTGTAATTGTTGTTAATTGTTTGATCCATTCTATAAGGATCCAAAATCTAAAAAGAATGAAAAAGAGAAATAATTTTCTCGAAGTGTAATAGGCATTAATAAAAGCGGGCCTTTAGTGCCCAGTTTCTTCATCCCCTTTAGGGGGATCAATGGTGGTTGTGTGCTTTATTTTCCTTTTGAATTTCTTGTTTTATTTTCTTTCAAAAACACACAATTTAAGAAAATTAACCATTCAAGAAATCACTACTTTCTTCACTTAAGAAAATAAATTCTTATGCTAGTTTAGTTTTCATTTCTGATTTTAGTAATTAGAAAACATTTCAGGTTTTCCGCATTTTCCTTTCAGTTTTAAAATAAACCTTCCCCGCAGTTCCCAGTGTATGCTTTAAACCCTTGTGAGCCTAACTCGATCTTGGGATTCATCAGAACTGAGGTTGTTAGTGTGGAGTATTTTTAATTAGGGAAACCTTGATAGTAGCTATCTTGATGTGAGCGAAACCACATGAAGGGAGTGTGTGAAGTCAGTCGGGAACTTTGAGATCTAGGTTCTCCCCGTGTTAGACATACAACACCTTCATTGAACTTAGTGTGAAGCCTTGGGGATTCGTTAAGTTCTCAGCACATTTCCGAAAAAAAATATAGCCTCTAAAGAGGCCAAAAATTTCATTAATCTACTTTCAATAAACCTTAATAAAACACACATTCAACAACTTCCCACAATACCTTTAAGGCATTGGTTTCATATTTACAAATTTTTATTTCATGAGCAGTATTTCATTCACAATATGATGATTGTCTAATAACTATTATAACACTTGCAGATATTGTATCCTTTACTTTATTGTGCATGTATCTTCTATGGTTGGACATATGTTCTATTATAAATGATTATCTTGTCTATCAAATGAATTTGTTGAATGATTCACTATAAATGTTTTATTTTGCAATAAACTCCTAGAGTGGTTTCTTAGCTTATATTAGCTTAAAATCCATAGTATTTTTGTTAGGGAATACCCCCCTTGGCTTCGCTAGGAGTTGGCCTAGACGAAGGATTCAAGGATCAAGTGACATCATCTTGACTCAAGACTTTCCCCCAAGGACAAACTGAGTGGATTTAATATTTCTTCCATGATATCCCAAGTGTGTATAAAGGTGGAAACATGACCTATAGGGGTTTCACCTTCAATTATATCACTTTTCGTCTCAATCCCCCTAGTGTCACCAAGATCCCCCCTTGTGGTTATTTTCATCATCACTAAAGCGAGGGGAGTGTCTATATAAGGTCACAGTGGGTAGATAATCTCACAATTGTCCCACTTTTGTAGATTGGCTCAGGATTTCCCCAACCTAAAATCTGTGCAATAATAGACCCAACGTGATTCTGTGTAGAGACATGTGTATTGATCCCTTCAACACAATTTCCACTGTGAACATGGATTCCATTAGTCCCTATCGAGCCATCATTACATGCAATGTTTTGTTTCCCTTGAGTATTTTCCACAAGATGGGTGAGAAGCTCAACCATCTGTTGCCACCCCCTTTCTAAGTAACTAATTTGTACCCTTACTATGTCATTTTGTGTCCTTTCCAAGTCATTTGGAATATGCATGGAACTGTCATCTTGTTTTTAA
The DNA here is from genome assembly GCA_009831015.1 of Picea engelmannii. NCBI lineage: Eukaryota > Viridiplantae > Streptophyta > Pinopsida > Pinales > Pinaceae > Picea > Picea engelmannii. Next base: position 50,443 of record ML821300.1, read on the forward strand.
TTACTTTCCCCCATGTAATCCTCTCTGATCCAGGTGGATATCGGTGGCCACCCACCTTTTCCAACTGGCTCAAAATAGTTTTCTGGCAATTTTGGCAATTTACTATTTTTAGTAGTTTTAAACTTCCGGGGCCATTTTGAGGGCCTAAATGAAGGTTTTTCGGGTTCGAGCTTCTCAATGATAGCCGAAGGCATGATTGAGCCCCCAAAATGAATCTCCTCAACGATACCTTTCCAATGGGCTATCAAAAACCTAACCCTAGGATATGAAGTGCCAAAAGTCATGTGGGCCCTATTTGTGTAAGTTAGTACATCAACTTCCCGGGGTCGTAACTTTTGCATACAATCTCCGTAAATTTTGGACGACTTGTATACAAAATAGACCGCACTGCTGCAAGAAAGAGACCAAGTAGTGCCAGATTTCACAAATATCTTTTATACCTTGCGCACCAAGATGGGTATCAAAGATTCAGAGCGACATCTGGTGCTCAAGTATCATGGTGCTCTGCATAGATACATCCAGAACGAAATGGAATTTATGGACATATCATCCTTGGGAGTGGCCTATCGATATGTCGTTAAAATCGAGCAGAAGCTCAAACAAAAGACGGGGCAATTTGGGCCTGGGAACCCCTCCCAACAAAAGCCAAGAAAGGTTGGCCCCAACCCATAGATCAAAGGACAGAGAAAATATAGACAGTATCAGGACAGCCAATCCAAGACGCAAGCAAATAAGGACACCGAAAAGACAAAGAAAGATACCGAAAAGTGGTGCGACTTCCATAAGAGCCCTTGGAATAACACTGCTAACTGGCACTCAAAGCAGTTGCTAGTGGCCGAAGTGAAAGCCTCTGAATCATATTCGGGTTCAGATTCTGAGCCAGAACCAGAAAATAAAAACGACTGAGCAGACGATCCTATCAATTTTTTGCTTGATAAATCTCTCACGTGACAGAGGGATGAAATGATGGAGAATTTTTCCCACATCCCTCAATGCCTCCCAATAGCATCAAGCATACCTTCATAAAGAGGCCACTTTGGAGGCACCTTGCCTTTTAAGGTACAGGTCAATTTTGATATTCCTATATTTGAAGGTCAGATAGATACATATGCCCTAGATAAATGGTTAAATTTAGAAGGTTATTTCTCTGTTCACAATTTTTCCGACAGAGAAAAGATCATCTTCACGCTCCTTAATGCTAATGTTTAAGCCATTATTATAGATGTTTTCATTTCATTAGATAACAATAGCATAATCCAAGATCACTGAGAAATATACAATCACAAGAGACACAACATTTATCCTGGGAAACCCTCTAGGGGAAGAAAACCCAGAAAAACTTCCTTAATATAGATAGCCAATACAATGCCAAGAGATCTCTATGCTAAAATAGAAAGTCCTCTCCAAGATATGCACCTCTCTCTCTCTCTCCTTTGTTGGTAACAGATCAAAACTTGTCTCTCAAACTGAGCAAGTGAGTTGTGTCCAAGTAAGGCGCTAGCCTCCTTTATTTATACAAGTCTTCCACGTGTGAAGTGTCTCTTCACTAGCAGGGTTGACTTCTCAAACTGGGTGGGTAAACCCACCTTTATTATATTTATGGGTCTCTTTATTAACTGTTGGGGGCGACTTCTTATTCTACCTATTATAATTGTCTTTTGACCAATCTGCAAAAGGGGATTTGGTCCTATTACAATAACTGACATGATCAATCCACAATGGGGATTGATCTTATGAATAATATATCAATAATAATAAGAATACTCTTTGCAGTTACAATATTTCAACACTCCCCCTTAACAAGAAGGGTATTCTTCAGCAACATCATGCGAGAGAGAGAGGAAAGCATCATCAACAACATCAAGTGGGAGGACAACATCTTCAATATCATCTTGGTTGGCGTATCTATAAATCATCAGAAGTTTTCTTCATCGACAACATCATCATTCTCAAAGGAATGCCATCATCATCTACATCAATATGTGTTAGTATACAAATTGATACATCATCATCATCACAGCACAAGGTTGGCTCATCATAATACAAGACTGGCTTTACGTCACAGCTGTCAAGCTGGAAGCTCAGTACTTGTCTCATCTCATCGTCTTGCTTTACGTCATATCACTCAAGATGGAAGCAAGATATTCATCCTACTTTACGTCACAACCATCAAGTTGGAAGCAGGATACTAGATTGGCTTTACGTCACAACTATCCAGCAGGAAGCTCACTGCTAGTCTCATCATATCATCTTGCTTTACGTCTGACAACTGGGTCAAAATCAAGGAACATCTTATCTTGCTTTACATCTGACAACTAGGTCATAAGAAAGAAACATCTCATATTGTTTTACGTCTGACAACTGGGTCAGAAGCAAGGAACATATCATCTTGCTTTATGTCTGACAACTAGGTCAAAAGAAAGGAACATCTCATCTTGCTTTACGTCTGACAACTAGGTCAGAAGCAAGGAACATCTCATCTTGCTTTACATCTGACAACTGGGTCAGAAGCAAGGAACATCTCATCTTTCTTTACGTCTGACAACTAGGTCAGAAGCAAGGAACATCTCATCTTTCTTTACATTTGACAACTAGGTCAGAAGTAAGGAACATCTCATCTTGCTTTACATCTGACAACTAGGTCAGAAGCAAGGAACATCTCATCTTTCTTTACGTATGACAACTAGGTTAGAAGCAAGGAACATCTCATCTTGCTTTACATCTGGCAACTAGGTTAGAAGCAAGGAACACATCACATCTTTCTTTACGTTTGACAGCTAGGTCAGAAGCAAGGAACATCACATCTACTCCCCCTTTCGAGGAAGGTCCTTTCGGACTATGCCAAGCTTATCTCAGAAGTACTCAAACTTTACACGAGATAGAGGCTTGGTCAACACATCAACAACCTGTTCATCCATGTTAATGTATTGGAGCTTCAAGGCTCCTCTTTGTACCATGTCGCGGATGTAATGATAGTGGATCTCTATGTGCTTCGACCTGTCATGGAATACATGATTCTTTGTCATCTTTATGTATCTCTGGTTGTCACATAGAATCACAGTTTCTCTCATCTCCAAGTCAAATAGGCCAATCAACAAATTTTGAAGCCATATAGCTTCGCAGCTAGCAGAACATGCATCAATGTATTCTGCTTCTGCTGTGCTGAGAGGAATACTATATTGCTTCCTACTTTGCCACGAGATCATAGTTGATCCCAAACTGAAACAACATCCTGAAGTGCTTTTCCTGTCTGAAACACTTCCTGCCCAATCTACATTAGTATATCCACTCAATGTGAAATTATGGTCTCCATCATAGTTGAGACCATAATATATTGTACCTTTGAGGTACCTCATCACATGTTTTGCAGCCACTAAGTGAACATGTCTGGGTTCTACCAGAAACTGACTCAAGGTGTTCACGACAAAACAAATGTCTAGTCTAGTGTTCATCAGGTACATCAACGATCCAATAATCTGTCTATATAGTGTGGCATCAATCAATTCTGACGACGTGTCGACCAATAGCTTCAGCTTCGCTTCCATGGGTGTATTCATGGGCTTGCATTCCAGCATGTCGAATCTCTTTAATATTTCGACCATGTACTTTCCTTGGTTAAGGAACATCCTCTCAGGACTCTATCATACCTCAATACCTAAGAAGTAATGCATTAGGCCAAGGTATTTCATTTTAAATTCCGAGGCAAGTCTCTTTTTACATTCAACGATGAGCTTTTCTTCTCCAGTTAAGAATAAGTAATCCACATATAGCAGTAAGATTACTAGCTCATTATTCATAATTTTGAAGTAGAGATTTGAGTATGCTTTACTCTTGGTAAAGCCTAAGATCATCAAGAAACTTTCTATACGACCATACCAAGCTCTAGGAGCTTTCTTCAATCCATATAAGGCTTTCTTCAATCTGCAGACATGAGACTTCCTTTCTTCAATCTCAAATCCTTGAGGTTTCTCTATATACACTTCCTCTTCGATGACACCATTTAGGAAAGTTTTCTTCACATCCATCTGGTGCAGCTTCCACTTCATCTTAGCTACAAGAGCTATGATGGTCCTGATCGAAGTGTATCTGGCCATAGGAGCGAATGTCTCTTCATAGTCAATGCCTTCCTTCTAGGAAAAGCCATGAGCGAAAAATCTTTCTTTATACTTCTCAATACTTCCATCAGTAGCATGTTTTATTTTGAAGAGCCATTTGGAGGATACCACATCTTTATTCTTCAGTCTGGGAACTATTTTCCATACTTCGTTCTTTATTATGGATTGGTATTCCTCTGTCATGGAATCTGCCCATTCTTTCCTTTGAATGGCTTCTTCAAAACAGGTAAACTCCTCTTCTAGGAGATCACACATCAAAGCCGTGTAACTGGAGAATGCCTTTGGTCTTTTCACCTGTCTCGTGGTTCCTTGGGGAACACGATACTTCTCTACATATTGAATAAGCTCTCTATCCCAAGCTGGCTTTATTTTATGGAGGATCGTCATTTGAGGAGGTTATTGTACTTCTACTATATCATGGTCTTCTAGAAGTTCCTCATCACGCGAAGTTACGACTTCCCTCACTGGTTCTGCATCTTTGGGAACCTCCCTCATTGCAGTATTGGGGATTACGGGTTCCTCTTCACATACCTCTTCAAGCTGGCATATTTTAGATTTCTTGAGCACCGCATCTTCATCAAAGGTCACATCCCTGCTGATCTCAATGTGATGTTGACCTGGTATATAGATTCTGAAGGCCTTGGAGACCTCATAGTATCCCACAAATATTCCCTTCTTTCCTGAAGGGTCCAACTTGTTTCTCTTTTCTTTAGGTATATGAATAAACACTGGACAACCAAATATTTTGAGATGGCTTACCTCTGGATTCTTTCCGATGAACATCTCTTTCGGTGTCTTGAGCCCAAGTGCATTATGGGATAATCAGTTCTGCACATAAACAACTGCCATTGTTGCTTCTGCCCATAAGCACATAGGAAGATCTTGATCATGAATCATAGTCTTCACAACTTCTAGTATGGTTCTATTCTTCCGTTCAGCTACACCGTTTTGTTGGGGACTATAGGGAGTAGTAAGTTCCCTCTTGATTCCAACATCTTTGCAGAAGTTCAAAAACTCTTTTGAGGTATATTCTCCTCCATTATCTGACCTGAGTATCTTGTTCTTTCTTTCAGAAAGGTTCTCTATCAAGGCTTTGAATTCCTTGAACTTACAGAACACTTCATATTTAGTCTTCAAGAAATATATCCAGGTTTTACAAGAGTAATCATCAATGAATGATACATAATATACATACCCATTAATGGAGGATGATGGCATTAGGCCACACACATCTAAATGGATGAGTTCTAGGACTCCTTCTGTCTTGCTGTCCCGCTTCAGAAAAGGGTTCTTGATATTCTTCCCTTGTGCACATCCATTGCATACGCCTTTATGCTAACCTTTGAGTTCAGGTAAACTTATGACTACTTTGCGTATGTATGGTAGCACCTTGTAGTTGATGTGGGCTAATATCCTATGCCAAAGTTCACATGAGTTTTCAATGGCATGGGTCATAGCAGTCTCTGAGTGACCCTTTAATTTATACAAGCCATTTTCTTCATTACCAATGACGATTGCTTCATTTAAGGTTTCTCCCTTAGCCCACATAAGAACTTCTCCATCTATAAAGGAAACTTTGAAGCCTTTCTTCTCTAAAGCTGAAATGGAGAGTAGGTTCTTCTTCAAGCCTGATACATATAGTACATCCTTCATTTTTAGTGAATTCCCTAAATTTAGTTTATGGTTTGATTCTCCCACTCCCTTGATGGGGTACTGATAATCATCACCAAGTGTCACTTTATAAGAAAAATTATTTTCTAAGATACAAGAGAGAATATTTATTTGTCCCGTCATGTGCTTGGATGCACCACTATCAATGAGCCAAGTGTCCTCTCCAGGTGTTACAGATCCTGAGAGGGATGAGATCAACACATGGTCTTTGATCTCTTCTCTCATCATCTTTGCAGATGGCTCTTCATCTTTGGCTACATGGGCATGAAGCCTCTTTTGTTTTATCTTGTATTCTTCTCATCTGGATGGACAAAACTTTGCAATGTGTCCCATCTTGTCACAATGATAGCATTGTACAGATGAGTAGTCTCTTTCCTTTCGTTGTCCTTTCTTCTGAAATCTCCCTGGATGAGATTCTTTATGATTGAATTTATTTGATTGTTGAGGCTCTTTATGAGTCTCCTTTTGGAAGTAGGGTTTCTTCCTTCCTCCTTTGATGTGAGTAGCTAGGGCTTGATCATCATCCTTAGCTAGTAATGCTTCTCGATTTACTACTCTTGTTTCTTCTTGGATGCATTCTTCCCATAGGCTGTCGAACTTTAGTTTCTCCTTTCTAGCACATATCGTCTAGATGAAGGCATCCCAAGATCTTGTGAGACCATTTAGGGACGTCATAATGAGTTCTTCTTCGTCTATGGTATCTCCAATAGCTTCTAGTTGTTCTTTGAATTCTGAGATTTTGGAGAAGTATTCCTGAATCATTTCTCCTTTCTACATCCTTGTATTCTTCAGTTGAGTTCGAAGATTCATCTTCTGGTTTATGTTATTTCCTTCATATAGTCTGGTCAAGGCATCAAACATTTATTTCAGGGTATTCTTAGATGACACATAAGGGATCAGATGATCTTTGATTGAATTTGCAATGATTCTTTTGGCCCTTATTGTGTCCTTTTGATGCTTTACCTTTTCTGCAACATCTTCGGGTTCCGGTAATTCTTCCTTGATGAATCTTTCTAGGTCATTCTCTTCAAGAATGAGGCCAATCCTATAATTCCAGGTACATAATTTTTCCACTCCTTCTAACTTGTCAACAAGCTTAATGCTCACAGACATCTCTACTTGGAGCTAGGAAAATGACCGAAAAATGAAAGTGCTTAGAATAAAAAACTGAACTTACCAGGGGATGCATTGGTTGACGCGAGTTGCCTGGTGTGTTTGGATTTGAGAAAATCCAACTTTTCCCCCTTCAAATTTGATCTGCGAATTTCTGGATTGGTGCTTCTGGTACCTCTGGTACTTTTGGTACTTCTGGTACTGGTTTTCTGGTACTTCTGGTACTTTGTGAAACTAGGGTTTCACTTTTCGGGAGGTCCAGCCACTAAAAAGGTGCACTAATGATGCCAAATTGATCCCTAGGGGATGGCGCAACTTTCTAGATAGTTTTAGGTCTGAAAAGATTCACTTTTGAAAAACCCTAATTTGCAGGTACGACAATAGTGACATTTTTCTCTTGCAAAAGATGCTTCCTTCAGCTTGGCTCTAATACCATGTTAATGTTTAATCCATTATTATAGATGTTTTCATTTCATTAGATAACAATAGCATAATCCAAGATCACTAAGAAATACACAATCACAAGAGACACAACATTTATCCTGGAAAACCCTCTAGGGGAAGAAAACCCAACAAAACTTCCTTAATATAGATAGCCAATACAATGGCAAGAGATCTCTATGCTAAAACAGAAAGTCCTCTCCAAGATATGTGCCACTCTCTCTCTCCTTTGCTGGTAACAGATCATAACTTGTCTCTCAAACTGAGCAAGTGATTTGTGTCCAAGTGAGGCACTAGCCTCCTTTATTTATACAAGTCTGGCACATGTGAAGTGTCTCTTCACTGGCAGGGCCGACTTCTCAAACTGGGTGGGTAAACCCACCTTTATTATATTTATGGGTCTCTTTATTAACTGTTGGGGCCGACTTCTTATTCTGCCTATTATAATTGTCTTTTGACCAATCCGCAAAAGGGGATTTGGTCCTATTACAATAACCGACATGATCAATCCACAATGGGGATTGATCCTATGAATAATATATCAATAATAATAAGAATAATCTTTGCAGTTAAAATATTTCAACACTTAAGGCTCTCCCCCATGTCAAACATTGGTGGGAAACTTACTGAGAGCAAAGTTCCACAGAGGAGTCTGGAATATATACGGCCGAGCCCACTTGGGATTTTTTTGTGGATACGGTAAAGGAATAGTATTACCCTGTTGGAAACTACGAGGACCAGTACATGAGATGGACCACACTGCAGCAAGAGAGGGGCCAAGCAGTTCTGGATTTCACCAATACCTTCCATACCTTGTGCACCAAACTAGGTATCAAAGACACCGAACGACATTTGGTTTTGAAATACCATGGGGCTATACACAGATACATCCAAATTGAAATGGATTTTCTGGACATATCATCACTCGGTGTTGCTTATTGATATGCTGTTAAAATCGATCAGAAATTTAAGCAACAAAACAAATGGGAGTTTGGGTCTGTAAATTCACAACAACCAAAGTATGACAAAGATGGCCCTAACAAACGGTGTCCTAAAAACTAGTCCAAGCCATAGGAAAAGAAGGGTCACGGGAAGACAAATAAGGACACCGGAAAATGGTGCGATTTCCACAAAATCCACTGGCACAAAACCGATGAATGTCACTCAAAACAATCATTGGTGGCCGAGATCAAAGATAAGGAGCCGAACCCTGATTCAGAATTTGATTATGAAAATAATGGTAAAAGACAGATCATTGACGCATACCCCATTGCTATTGTCGCGACCGCAAAAATTCAACCAGAAGAACCAACAGATCTTGAAGAGGGGGAGCACCTTTTTCATTCACAGATGTGGGTGAAGGGGACCCCACTGCATTTTCTTGTTGATAGTGGAAGCCAAAAGAACCTCATTTTAGCAGAGGTCGTCAAACAGTTGGGATTGTCGACAACACCACACCTGCAACCATACAACATCGGGTGGCTTCGCTAAGGACAATATCTCTGTGTTAGCCAACAATGTCAATTATCATACAACATCCAACCCTTCAAGGATGAGGTATTATGTGATGTTGCCCCACTGGATGTCTGTGATGTCCTCTTGGGCCAACCATCCATGTGGAGATGCCATGTTGTTTATGAATCTCGACCCCATAGTGTCATTGTTACTTTGGGGGGTCATCTCTACAAAATACCAGAGGTAGTTCCAACTATTGTTCCACCTAAATAGTGTCGCAAGGTAGTATCTCATACTGCAAAATTTAGCTTCATCACAATCTGTTCAAAAGGGGAACAAAAGGACACTGAAACCACTACAACCTCGCCCCAAGCACCTCCTATCTAACAGAAGCAGGTTGACAAGGTTGTAGAAAAGCACAAAGATTCCTTCTACACACATGCATCTCATGTATCCATACTGGTTAAAAAGTTCCAACCCTTCTAGCCACATGTTCAGAGAACCTTCAACAAGCTAAGTAATGCAACTTCTCCAACAAGGCAAGCAACTCATCAAGATGCAGATTCAACAAACGATTTTCCCTCTCCCCCGGGCACTCAACGAAATGGAGACCATTTATTCCTAAGGATGGAGGATTGATCCAGGTGGATATCGGTGGCCACCCACCTTTTCCAACTGACTCGAAATAGTTTTCTGGCAATTTTGGCAATTTACTATTTTTAGCAGTTTTAAACTTCCCGGGCCATTTTGAGGGCCTAAATGAAGGTTTTTCGGGACCAATATTCTCAATCACAGCCGAATTCATTATTGAGCCCCCAAAATGAATCTCCTCAACGATACCTTTCCAATGGGATATCATACGCCTAAAACGAAGATCGTATGCAAAAGTTAGGACCCCCGGGAAGTTGATGTACTAACTTACCCAAACGGGGCCCACATGACTTTTGTCACTTCATCTCCTATTTTTGGATGTCTAGGGTTTTTTGCATTCTGTTTTATTGTAAAAATTCCTTCAGAGCCTCGTTGTAATCATCTTCTTGCGAATGTGAGTAGCCGTCACATCCTTCTCAGAGATAAGCTGCCACCATTCTAGCGAGTCTTTCACTCTATATTTTTATAGTCTCTATACATTTCTTTCATTAATAGAAATAATGTATTATTGTATATTTATATTTATGGTTTCATCTCTGATACATTTCTGTTACATTATTGAATATCTGAGATATCTCTATGCATTTCTTTATTATATCTTCGCTCTCATTTCGTGCCGAAAATAATCCGAATCACTCTCCTTCTGACTCTAATTGGAATTTTTTTTTAGTTCCTCTATACCTTATTCTCTTGTATGTGATGTGTAATCAATCCCCCAAAATCATCAAAGTAATATGCAATACATAGGCTAGCAGGAATACCATCTTTGATACCACTGTAAAGTCCCTTCCTATTGCTGATATATATATATATATATATACTTACTATTGTCATGTTTTCGTGATTACTTGGTCTGGAACTTCCATCAAACAATTTGCTACCATGCTCTAGTACCCCTGAAAGATCCCTCTTATTTATGTTGTTGTGTTCTAAATTGATTCTCGGCTCAAGAATTTCAACAAACACTTTGCGGGTATTACAAACCCACTTCCAAACCCCCTTATTTGGTTGTTGTAATATTTTAGGAGTATTTCTGACTGGTGACTTTTGTCAAACACTTTTTTGGCACACTCAAAACTCCTTGTAAATAATTCCTTATTGTTGTTGTTTTGTTAATGTGTTTGCTGGCTGGGTTTAATTGTTGTGGTATTCACAAGACATACAAGGTTTGATGCCAACTAATAAACATATTGTATTCAATAGATGATAGAAAAATAACAAGTGCCAAACATTAAAAAAAATAGATACACCAACAAATAAAGCCAACATAATTGAACTTCTTTATTATTAGTCTAACCTCATAGCATAAGTTGGTATAGATATGGAAGTAAAAGAGTGGTACAATGTTTTATGTGTATAATGCAACTAATATGGATTGGAACTATCTCCCCTCAAGCTGCCACACATTGCCACAATGATAAATCAACCTCTCCAAATGAGGTACGACTATCCAAATAGGTAGATATGTCAACTACAACAACATGGCCCCAAAAGAAGTGTATATGACCTCCTCAATGAATACTCTGCCCACTGCTCAATTAAATCGGCCCCATCACATCCAAACTCAACTCTAACATGCGATAGTACAACATACTCCAAGCTAAGATGACCCCTACCAAGAGAAAACTCTATCGTAGATCTAAAGACTCGTCCCACACACAAGAATTTGGTTTCTTCCCAAGGAAACTCACCCTTACACATAGAAATCAACCTACACAAGAAGAATTCATCCTCTTCTAAGGCATTGCAAGATTTGGAAATATACTTTGATCTTCTCCCAAGAAATATGGCTTCCAAAAAAGCCTCAAACTGCTACAAAAGATGGATCAACCTCCTCAAGATGAATGCAAGTGGAAGATCTAAATGATATCCCATTCCTCATGTCTACAATGGAATCTTTCAACACAAAAATATGATCATCTAGGGTGGAATATTTCACCACCAAAACCAATCCACACAAGGTTTTACTCCAAACCCCAAAGACTACAAGAGATCTCCAAGTCATTATAAAAAACAATCATCAACATAATGAGAGAATGAGCTCTCATATTTCTTTTATCCTTCTCAACCTTTTGTTGACCTTTTTACCTTTTTGGCCGACCCGTTTATCTTTTTACCTTCACTTAAGTGATCAAAGTGACTTTATAAGGTTTTATTCACTTTATTCTTCAAGTCACCTTTTAATTAATCAATGTCACTTTATAATGTATCTTTTTCCTCCAAATGACATCAAATAATTAATCTATTAATCCCATTTTTAATTGACTATGGCCTATGAGAATCAAATAGACCACTAAGTCATCCTCCTAGAGCTATCATTTGGAAAGGAACATCACAAAGAATATAACACAAGGGAGGCTTCCCTTGTGACCTCAAGGGATCCTACAACAAGTTAGAGGCAAGTCTACGACCCCCTATCTTGGTCACTTGGTAAGATAGGCTAAGTATATGATGAAGGAAAGGTTTGGATGAGGTATTTGATTGTACATGTGTATTAAGTGTCCCAATGATTTCAAATGTCAGATACCAAGGGGTAAACAATGAGCCCTAGAACATTAGTTATCAAGATAAAATCTTTCTATAATAAAAATTGCAGTAATTGACAGTGTTATATCAGCAAAGTATATTGTGTATCAACAACAAGAAATCAACAAGTAAATTATCAAATATAAATACAAATGAGTAGAATAAGGTCCACTTGTCATTAACAATGATTCCAATGTTCTTTAACCATAACATAAAGTAAATTATCAACAATTTAATCAAATCTAATGGTTGTAGCAAACATTTATAACAACATCAAAAAGTTTAATTAGTTTTCCAAGCGTTGAGTTAGGTTGAGGGTTGGAAGGTAGTAGGGTATCTAACTACTAGGTTGCTTTAAGAGAGAGAGAGAGAGAGTAATTTGATGTTTTGTATCACTTTGCAAGCTCAAGACTAAAACCATTTTTATCTCTTTAGGAAAATGGAGTCAAGCCACACCTTGAATTTGGACTTAGATGGCCAATAAGAGTGAATATTTGTAATGCTAAGGTCATAAAATCATGAGCTTAGGATCAAATATTGCAAGAAAACAAAACCTAAGGTGCAAAGGCTTATGGACCTTAGGTGCCATTTTCCTTCTTAAAGGATGTCATTCAAGATCCAGGTTAACTAGATCAAAACCCTAAGGTGCATAGACTCATGGAACCTAGACCTTTGAAATACCTAAAGGTTGACCCTAGGGGGATAAATACTTTTAATCCCTACAACTAGATATTTAAATTCTTTAACAAATTTATATGAATGAAATAGGGAGGGAGATAAAGACTTATAATCCCTCCTAGGGTTTCAAACAAAGAACCTAACGTTCAAGATAACATGTAATAATTAACAATGTAATATAGAATCCACCATAATATATCATGAAAACACTTAAACTTGATGGAGAAGACTTACTCAATCAAGTCGCTATGCATGAAGAAACCCTAACCCAAAGATCATCCACCAAAATAAGAGAAATCATCCACAATATCATCCTTCCAAAGGTGCACACGAGTAATTTAGAGAGAAAAAGAGAAGAAGATAGTTGTATAAGTATTATCTCACAAGTGTTGAGTTATGATTTGAAACAATGAAGCACTAGCCTCTTTATATGAGGCAACCCTAGCGCATATTTCCATGATAATCCCTAAAAAAATAATAAATCCATGATACAAGTGAGATAGGTCTAGGCCAACCCCTCAATTAGCTTCTAACAATAGATAAACATGTGAATACACCAAAATATGTTCTCCTAGGTCACATGTGTGGGTGACATCATGCTCCAAGAGGGTGTAGGAGGCCTCCAAAGGCCATGTCTCATCATCCAAGAGGTGCAAGCATGGTGGAAAGTGACACCTCCTCATCAAAGGTCATGTTTCATTGTCAAGGATCCCCAACTCATCATCAAAGTGGTTCCCCAATGAAAAACAATCCCCAACCATCATGGAAGCATCATAACGCATGACATCATCATCCATATTCTCAATGTCCAAGCTGAAAAGGTCAACATCCAAGGTGGAATGAATGTGAAACATATCTTTGAATGGTGTCCAAGCAAGTCCAAGTGAAACGTCATCCATTTAATTTCCAATAATCTCTAGGGTGCATTGTCCAAGATGTGGGATTCCTACTCATATGTATGCCATTGTGACCATATATGCAAGGTAAGAGCCCATTTTTCCATCGTCCAAGGTCCAGGAGGTGTGAGAAGATGTATTTGAATGGACCAATTCATCAGGTGACCCAACACTCTACATCACACGTCTTGTGTCCTGCATAAAGTGCACAACGTCTTGGGTGAAATCACAGGGACGTCATCCAAATACCATGTCAAGTGTACGTAAGTCAGTCAAAGTCGTAGAATCGAGCAAGACCAATGTTCACAAGGTATAAGGGTACTTAGAGTCATACCAAGTAGGCCATTACTTAACATAAAAACCATATAAACAATTCACATTAGATATCCCCTTCAAATTTCACACAAGCTCAAGACTTTATGCAATTTGGAAAGTTTTGGTATGGGAGGACCATCAAATGACCCTATTAGGTGTGTCATTACCCAAGTAGAGGGATATTTCCCAAGAAATAATCAAAGTGTAAATGTGATAATGAAATGTGTTGGGATTACTTCATGGTAATTGAATCATTAACGTGTAGGGTACTATATTTGGTCCACATCCATGAGTTCCCTTGTAGAGGGAGTGCTTTTTGCTTGATATATCCTTTCCTCTATACTTTTTTCATTCCAAACCCATTTTTTTCCTTTTGATATTCATTTATTATTTGCAATTCCCCTTTACATGTTTCAATCATTATTATTTCTTTCATTTTTACCAGGATAAGGTCATGTGGAGATGTGCATTCAGTGCATCGGGACAAGGGCCAATTACCATTAGAGGGGGTAGAGATCAAGATAGACTTTGTATTTTACAGTTGGCCATTCATTATCCCATATTATTTTATTTATTTTACAACATTCCTTATTTATTTTTTATAGGAGTTGCATCAACCTTGGCATTCTATCCCTTATTCTCAAAGGAGAATGAAACATGGCCCCTTTTGGGATACATGTAAAACCATTACCGAAGCCTAGTACATTGTGACAAGCTCTAGGATGATAAGTTTTAAGTATGGGGGGAAAACGAAATGTTACCCTTATCAGAGCCTCCCAGTAGTATCCTTGTTCCCCATGAGTGACAACATAGGATTGGAGCACAGATGATGGCCACTAAGGTGAAACAAGGAAAACATTATAAGCATAACTTTTGAGCTTATGATCCATTATCCAAATTCAACCCATGATCCTTATTCATATTCCAAATATATTAAATATGATACTTCATATGAAAAAAGGAATAATGTACCTCATTATGATGTTGGACAACAATATTCCAAAGAACCATGTTGAATGGGTGTGATGAGCTTGTTGATGAGGAGAGAGGCCATAGTAGTGGGGGTGTTGGGCTAATGTATGTTGAAATTCTGATTTTCATCATCATTTGGATCACTGTATTCATTGCAGGCCATGAGACATTATCTCCTCTAGTTACCCCTAGGTGAGAGGGGGTAACATATGGCTTCAACTTGGGTACATGTTCTCATCGTAGAGCGCATGAGAACCTTAGCATATTTGGCACTCCAAGACCTGCAACCTGTATCACTCTAAAATTTCTTGCTACAATCTAACATCAAAGGCATTAGTAATAAAGGGAAGGGAGATGTTATCCTCCATGGTTAGTAAAATATAAAATCATGTGGAAAATATTTTTTCCATTTTCATTAATATATGTGATAATCAAGGACACAATCATGACCTAACTAACATACTCTAACCTACACTACTCTAAAGCTAAAAATTCAAGTCTCTTCCCCATGACAGGGCTTGAGAAGGGACCCACTAATGGGTAGTATCATTCTCCTTCCCTCCATCGTAGATAAGTAAAAGGAATCATTTGCAGATTTCTTCTCAATCTTATAAGGGCCTTGCCACAAACAATCAAATTCTTTGTGCATATTTGGCTTTCCATTTCTCTTGTCCCACATGAACACCATTTTTACTTGTTGAAAATATTCCTCTCTTACCTCATAATCAATCACTTCTTTACCTTCTTGAGTATCCATTTCTTGTTACAAAGTAGGAGGGTGGGAATTTATTAAGGAAATGTTCATTTAATCATCCTTCAACAACTCTGTTTCATTACCCATCTTCAAAACTATAACAGGACCCAAACCTTTGTCTTTGTACTTATCAAGTTTTCCTTGGTAATCCTCCCTTTTAGGCAATATTACATCAATGATATGTTCTTTTTGGGAAAAAGGTAAATCATCGAAGTCTTGAGAAAAGTTAGGATCGAGAGGATGATTTATGGGTTCCTCATAGTGGCTTCCCTTTGAAGATGTGTCAAATTTAGAATCACTCCCAGGATTTTCCACGTGGGTCCTCATCTTTGGTTGGTTGTATAAGGTAGTGTGGGATTCATTTCCTATTGGGATGGTGGTGTAAAATAGGTCCATATACAAACTACTACCCAAATTTACAACCCATTTTCTAGATAAGAGAATCCCCCGGGTATCAGGCACATCAAGGACCACAAAATCCATTATAATAGCGATCTCAGGATATCTAGCAAGGATAAATTCAAGGTCTTAAATCAAACAACATAGCCTAATGGCTCTAGAATCAATCCCACAAACATTCCCATAAAGGATTGTGATTTATAAGCCTAACTGATTTGTTACCTTCAAGGTTATTAGATTGGCAGATTCTCCAGAGTCAAGCATATGATTGTGAAGCCACATGTCATTTACCACCAAAGCTACATATTCCTCGTTGGTTCATCTAAAACTATTTGCTTGCAAAAATATAGGAGGATCCCTAGGTTCCCCTTATATACTTAGGAACCTTTCTACCTTGTTTCTCATGGAATGGATATTCATTATCTTAGTGAGAGGGATGGGTATGCTAACATTTGACAATATGCTAGCCATGCCAATGTTCAAGTATATTTCATCATTTCTAGGAAAAGTTGGCTAAGGAGAAGGATTATCATTTGATGGTAAAGGAGGTCTTGGTTGGGGAAACCTAGGATCACTGGGAATGGCTTCATGCACATTCTTTCTTCTAGCATAAAATTGTAATTATTTATTCCTAAGTCTCTCCCTCAATTCTTCATCCATTTGATTTAATATCTCCATTCTATATCTTTTTGCAGTCTCTTGCTTACTTTTCTCAAGTTGTTCTTTAGTCACATTAAAATATTCCTCAAAATATATGGTATAAATAGGATGCGATGTGTCAAGAAAATTAATGCAATTATAATCATTGGGATCTTCATTATTACCATCATTTGAGTTATTTCTTGAACATTCGTGTTCCCAATGAGCATCCCCACAAGGCAAACACCAAGGAATCTCTTATTGGTTTAAAACATTTGCAGGGGACAAAGTATTAGGGACCTTTTGTTCATTTGGAGGCCTCGATTTCCATGTTGGATTGTGCCTTTGTGGTTGACCATTGTATTGAGGTCTTAAAATATCATGTTGAACCCTTTCTATGCTAGTAATCTTATTAATCAAGAGGTTCTGGTTTTGGCCAAGACTATTTATGGATTCTTCAAATCTCTGGGATATTGATGTTTCCATGTCTTGGGAAGACTCAACATTATGTAAATCTATATGCTTGGTCTCATCCTTGGCCCTAGAAGGATGGAAAGGTGCCACTTTAGAGGAAAAAAGGTTTCCCTCAATATTAGTTTCTTATTCTTGGGATTCTCCTAGGATCTTCGATGATTTGTCGTTGATCATAAATCCAAATTCCCCCCCAAAGGAGTTAACATAGAGGAAAAGGAAAACATCATACTTTGTACTAATATTGTTAGGAATTTGTTGGAGCAACCTTTTACTTTTTTCTTCATTTCACTGAGTTTCAAAAACAACATGTTGGGATCACTTCGAGTGCCCCATATTTTAATGAAGACCTTGTGGAAATCATCCCAAGTCTTGATACTCTTATCGCAAAGGCTATTATACCAAATCCTAGTATCTTCTACAAAGGGATAAAAAAAGAGTCTCATAACTATATCTTCAACATCATTATTAAGAGGGTGAGTTTGAAAACATCCCCAAAAATTATCTAGATGTTCTTCAATAGCAGTGACATCATTACCAAAAAATTTAGGTAACCATTTATTGAAATTCTGAGGCATGGAATGAGGGTATCCTAGGATTGCAGACATATCTAAAGGTTTGAAAACATTGGCTACCAATGTTCTTTGAGACATTATAAATAAAGGAATCCTTCCTCCAAACAAGGATTTGAATATAGGAGAGTTATGATGATGATTTGTTCTATAAGCCTTGACGGGATGAGAAAACCTTCTATTAGGCTCTTGATTAGTTTTTTCAACACTCAAATTAACTCTCTATACAAGGATCATCAAGAATAAATAAGGTATTCTTCCCTTAGTGGAGTCTCCAATTAAGCTTGTTGAATAATGATTTTGGGTAATCTTACCGAAGAGGTGTCATAGGAATAATGACTCAATTCTCCCCGACAACAATGCCAAGATGTTACCATGAGATTTGGCACTTGTGAAAATATCTCACAAGATGCTAAACTTGTGTAACAAATGGAAGTAATAGGTGTAAGAATGAGCCATGGACCCTTTTAGGAGACATGTAAAACCATTATAGAAGTCTAGTACATTGCGACATGCTCTAGGATGATAAGTGTTAATTATGGGGGGGACAAAACATTACCCTTATCAAAGCCTCTCAATAGTATCCCTCTTCCAAAATAGTGACAACATGGGACTAGAGAATAAATGATGGCCACCAAGGTGAAACAAGGAAAAAACATAACTTTTGAGCCTATGATCCATTATCCAACTTCAACCCATGATATTTATTCACATGCCTAATATATTAAATATGACACTGTAAAATGTATATCACAAAATCATAGATATCCCACTACTCTCAATGATCTGGAAATGCACTTTATGCTACAAATAAACACAATATTTAGAATAAAGACCAACCACATGACAACACATATTTTTACACAGCTAACTTCTTTTGGTCAGATTATTTATTTTGAGAATAATAGTATAGGGAAGAAGATATGTTATCTCGGGTCTTGAATAATCCTCCTTAATCAGATTTTTGCAAGTACAAATCGACGCCAAGTCTCTCTAGCTGTATGGATTAAGTCCCTTCTTTTTATTGACAGTACAAATCAACAATGCTTTCTCTTCTGTTGTACATATTAGTCTGTACACCTCGTTGGCTCAGTAAATCAGACATATTCCTCTTCTGGATGTACGTATCAGGATGTACTACTTATAGGTTGTACATGTACAACCCTATATGTTGAGATCTTAGCCCTAGCTCGGCCTCTCCTCTTCAGTCTTGGCCCTAACTTGACTTACCTTTAGTATATAACTTCTTTACTAGAAAAATCGATTCATACTCAATAGCAATGTCAAATATATTTTTATACTTGAAGTTGATCCATGTGAAAGGATGAGAAATAATCTCAGCCATTAGATCTAGATCTTGATCAATGTATGGGACTTAATCTCTTGATGAGACAACTTAAATGTACCTTTGTGTTCTCACAACCTAGAGAAAATTTCTTCACTATAATATTCTAACACTCCATCTTAGTGAGGAAAGTGTTCTTTATGACTCCCATATTTTCCCTGAAGTATTAAAATTTCCTTTTAGGAAATCCTTTAGTTAGGATATCTGCAACCTGTTCATTTGTGGAGATGTAAAAAATCCTCACTACCCATTTCTGTACTCTATCCTCAATGAAGTGGTATCAGATCTCAATATTCTTGTATTTTTCATGAAAGAGTGGGTTCTCTGAAAGTTTGATACAACTTTGATTATCACAATAAGTAGGATTCAATTCCAAAATGAACAAATCAACAAGTATCTTGCGAAGACAAAGGGATTCAAAACTTTCTTGACTTGTTGCCATGTACTTGGCCTATGAAGAACTAAGAGATACAAAAAATTTCTTCCTATTGTACCAAGAGATCATCCCTGACCCCAAGCTGAAGCAACAACTAGAAGTACTCTTCCATTCCATCACATTCCCTACCCAATCTGAGTCTGAATATCCCACCAAGATAATTTAGTCTCCCTTCACATACTAAAGTCCATACTCTATGGTACCTTTCAAGTATCTCAATATTTTTTTGGATGCAATCCAATGTAATTTCCTAGGGTCCATCGTCTGATGACTGAGAGTATTGGCAACAAAATAGATATCGGGTCTAGTGTTGACCAAGTACATCAAGAAACCAATCAATTGTTTGTAGATGGTGGGATTCACCTTCTCTGACTTAGAGGTGTTCAATTTCTTGAGATTTTCAATCATGGGAGTGGCCATAGTTTTTCATTCCTCCATCTCGAATATTTTAATAATCTCAACTGTATATTTTCCTTGACCAAGGCAAATCTCACCCTCTTGTTTCCATATTTCTAAGCCAAGAAAATAATGCATTAGCCCAAAATATTTCATCTCAAATTCTTTGGCTAAGTTGTTCTTACAACTTGTAATTAGAGTTTCTATACTTGTTAGGAATAGGTCATCAACATATAGAACAAGAATGAGAATATCACTTTTATTTATGAGTAGGTACATATTTGAATATGATTTTCTTTTGACAAACCTAATTCTCTGGAGATAGTTGTCAATTCTGGAATAACATGCCCTGATGCCTGCTTGAGTCCATAAAGAGCCTTTTTTAGTCGACATAAATGAATTGCTCTATCATGAACTTCAAATCACTGTGGTTGTTCCAAATATACTTCTTCCTCAATATTCCCATTGAGAAATGTTGTCTTGACATCCATCTGAGGAATCTTCAACCCCATTTGAGTGGCAATGGACATTACTGCTCGAATGGAGGTATAATGAGCTACAAGAGCAAAGGTCTCATCATAGTCTAATTCATCCTTCTGAGAGAAACCATGAGCTACAAATATAGCTTTGTAGTTTTCAATGCTACCATCTATTGCATGCTTGGTATTGAAGATACACTTGGAGATGACCATAAACTTCCCTTTCAATCTTGGCACAATTTCCCATACTTCATTTTTAATTATTAAGGCATATTATTCTACCATAGAATATTTCCATACCTGCTTCTTGACAACTTCCTCAAAGATGGTAGGTTCATACTCAATAATATCACTCATAAGTGAAACATATCCTAAGTATCTCTAAGGAGGTTTACTTGTTCTTACTGAAGTCGTTGGGGATTTTAATTTTTCATTGGCTTCTTTCAATAATTGTTATGCCCACTTTGGATTTATTTTCTTGGAGGATTTTGAATGATCTTCCACCTATTTTTTTATTTTTTCCCCCAGTAGGATATTTTGTAGACTGAGGAGATAATGCTTCCTCATACCGAGAAGTTTCTATTTCCATAACGTCTTCATCCCTAAAAGACTTTTGGAAAGATCTTTCTTCTTCAAATTTGACGTCCCTTCTTTCAACTATTTTCCTAGCAGATGGAATGTACACCCTATAGGCTTTGGAAGTTTCACTTTACCCAACAAGAATCCCTCTCTTTTTCATGGGATCCAACTTGGTCTGTTTCTTTTCAGGAATATGACAATAGACAAGACATCCAAAGATACGTAGATGTTTTGTGTCGAGTTTCTTCCCAGTGAAGGCTTATTCCAGAGTTACATTTTCTAATACTTTGTGAGGACTCCTATTTTGAAGATATATTGTAGTGTTACAAGCTTCTTCCCAAAGGAATCTTGGAAGATCCTGATCATGCAAAATTTACTTTGTTGCCCCTACAATTACTCTGTTCTTCCTTTCTGACACTCCATTCCGTTTGGGAGTGTATGGAACTATTAACTCCCTCTTAATTTATGATTTTGCACAAAATTTCTTGAAGGCATGAGATGTGTATTCTCCTCCATTGTTTGATATGAGGAATTATATCTTCTTTCCTAGTTTTATTTTCAACAATAGACTTAAACTCTTGAAACCTTCCGAGAACCTCTTCTGAGGTTTTTCCTTTCAGAAAATAAATCCATGTTTTTCTTGATAAGTCATCTATGACGCTAATATAATATCTGAAATTTCCCCCTGTTATCCCCAACTTTTATGGATAACTAAGGAAGAAATGTATTGAGGCCCTCAGGTTGCATACATGGAGTACCAAGAGGCAGGTATCTTGTAGCATCCAATTTCACAGATGGAGACCCTTCTCACCACCACATTAGTCAGGATTTTCAGGATGGCATCCACCACACCAGCTGGCTTCCAAAAGGCACTGGGCCTTGCTCCATGAGGTACAGGTTAGGTATTATGGTGAGTGTTATTTCAATATTTGAGGTATTTTGAGTATGTTTTATATTAGACTGCTTTATATTTCATGACATATGCTTGGACATTATGCCTTTTACCCCATTTCACCTTGGTGGTTAACATTGTGCCCTAGTAAGTGTTATTCCGTGGGAATGGATTTTCTACTAGGAACTCCCTTGAAGAGCCATCATACTGTTCCCAACCATACTTACCACTTTCCATCACCTAAAACCCCAATTTCCTTGTCCCTTGGGACTTTAGGCTGTATTAACCCAATAAGGGGTTGTCCCTCATTCCATGGGAAGAAGCGGATGAAGGCAGGGAGGGATTGTTGTTGGATAAAAATATAAAATCCTATATATAGACCTTCCAGATGCTTTGCCCATGCCTCCTCTAAGAAATCAATTAAACACTTCTTTGTAAGAAAAGGGGGACCTACAAGAATAAATGATATTGAATGTTTAGGGGGTTAGTTCAAGGATAGGAGGTCTCACCATGAGCCGACCTATCATGATCATGGTTATCTAGCGATATGACATTACCATCATCTGGTCACCAAGCTAGGGTAGTGGCTCTCAGTTACACACCTGAGGGAAAGGGGGTCTCATCATGAGCCATCCTTCTCATTTTCGCGAGGTATTTGTGAGTGACATTGTCATTATCTGGACACAATGTTAGGACAGTGGCCTTAAACTCATTCCTTAAAACATAAAAGAAACAAAGAATGGCAAGAGGATGGGCTTGGAAAAAGTGCATTGAAAATGAAGGTGCCACACATCCTCTACAAAGGTGCCCATGAATGAGACACTATAACCCATTGTATGTCATGAACCCCATGCTCAATGAGTATTGATCCATAACCACTTCATATAATTCACATGGATTAGAGAGGGATCACTTGGGAAACACTCCTTGAACTAGGAGAATATCTACCCAATAGGACACCTCGTCAACCCTCCCATATCCAATCTTGGAAAGTTGCATAATGTCTTTGAGCACTTGTTTGTTTGACTGGGTAATCTTTGATGTACATGCTTGGGTGGCTCATTTATGGATTTTATTTACTCACCATGATATTGTGACTTGCAATCTTTGGAGGGCATGATTATTTGTCTTTTCAAGGCCTAGTTGGTGGCCAGTTTTGGGAGAATAGGCCTAGCTTGGGATTCCATTGGGATTCTATCCCATAGGTTGGATGCCAAGGGATTGTATGCCAGATGACATAGACGTTCATTTTGAGGCCTAGAAGACATCATGGATGACATGGCCTATCCCTCACATGCCAAAATTGTTTCCTAGGAGAGGAAAAACATCATCTTTGGAGGCTTGATGACACCTAGAGGGGATAGGGTTTGGTGTTGAAGACATGGCTCATTGACACATGACCATTTTTTAGAATAATACTTTGAAAATGAAGAGGAGGACTTGGATGAATGACAAGTGGACTTTAGAGGCCTATCCATGCATCTAATACCCCAACGACATCTTCAAACTACCAAAATGTCCCCTAAAGGGGAGATGTCGTCTTCTTTTAGGGTTTCATTTGTGCAAAAAGTAAATTTTAGAGTGAATTGTTTAATATTATTTTGTAAAGGGGAAAGATTAGGGTTGTTCACCCCTTTTCTTGTGGTTTACCCTAAATTATGTGGACAAACTATGATTTAAACATTTTGTATAAATAAGAGATCATGTGAATCTCATTTGGACACATCTCTCCCATTTGGAAAGGCCTTAGACTGAAATTTTCGCTATATTTGGCTATTTGTCTCTTTTGTTCTCTTGTGTGGATATATTTCTTGGTTATTGGTTGGTGGAAGCATGCACTAGCCTTGGAATGTTTTTCTCTTGCTATTGTGGTGGTTTATCTTAGCATATTTTCCTTGAATTGGTAAGAAAATATGCTTGTGCTATCATTTGTGTTTCAAGGTTATATTGCTAGAGCTAGGTGGGAATTATAAGGGAATACATCCCCACCTTAGCCTCCATCATATTTTTTTCTTAATTATTGTTGATTTGGCAAGGGTTTACTAAGATAAGTAGAAGTGCATACACCCTCTTAGTCTAAACCCTAGCTAGGGATACTTGTATTTGGGAGTAAGAAGATTTACACCCCCAAGGAAGGTAGTACCTCTAGCTTATTCTTTTCTTGACTCCATTAACCCAACCATTAAAGGAACTAGTCATTACTTGTTGCCTTGGTAAACATGAAAATTCAAGGTCTTGAAGTTCTCTCACTTCCCCTCTCTCTTACTAAATATTGATGTTGTGAACAAACTAAAACTACATCCATAAGGCTGTAGAAACCCTAACTATTATAACCCTAACAACTCACAAATTAACCTTGGGCTTAAGCTAAAACTTTGCCCTCATGTTGTACTTGCTATAGTGCACTTTTTGGTCAACTTTTGGGAAATTTTCATAGGGTAATTTTCTATTGTAATACATTATATGTTACAGCCATAAGGATGATAAATTTTACTACATAGATATTGTATGACAACCTTGTTTTAAGTATAAAAGTGCATGCTAATTCTTAGTCATTTGCTAGACTAAATTTTGTGCTTCCTGTTATCACACAAGTTGTAGGTTGGGAAAATATCGACCCAACCACCAAATGGAGACAAATAGGAGGTCACCTACCCATTGTCACCTTAGCCAGGTGTACCTATCACTTTAGAGGTGATGTAGTCACCTCAAGGGGGGAATTCCGGTGACCATAGGGGGAATGCGATGGAAAAGGATGAAGATGGAGAGGATGTCCCTAAAGGTCAATTATAAGTGGTATGAATGTCTTGGAAAAGAGTCTTGTGAAGGTACAAGGGTTGTCAAGTATGTTGAGTAACTTGCAAATGGTGAAGTACCTGTCCGAGACACAAGAAAAAACAAACATATATTGCAATATAACCAATTGGAAAAGCAAGGTAATATTGTTGTCCCTAATATAAGCTGTTAGTAACAATGTATATAAGAAATAACATGGCATCATAATATGCAAAATGAATTCTATAAATCAAGTGAATGATACAAGAGAAAGACTAGCTAAACACTAGCAAAACTCAAGATAAAAGACCAAGATGCTAGCATAAAAAGACAAGGTTGTTGCAAACACTTTTTGCAGTAAATTATATCATCCTTATGGATGTAACAATCAATGTATTACAGCAAGAAAATCATCCACTAAAATGTTTCCAAACTTTTCCAAAAAGTGCGCTAGACCAAGAAGTGTAAGTGTGCAAACTTTGGGCAAATTCCAGCGATTGATTAGAGATTTATTCAAGCAATTAGATTAGGGTTTCTGCAGCCTTAATGGCTGAAGATGAAAATTTGTAACAAAAATAAATAACTATCCCTTTGATGGGGACTCCCTAGTGGCTGTGAGTTTCTCTAAGCACAAGGAACACAATCCAAGTTGAAAAAATTAAATATGACAAGAAATTACGTTTTCTGATGCAATATTTTGTTTCTCCAATGCAATATTAGTGCCTTTAGTTATGGGTTAATTGGGTCAAAAATAAATATCTAAGACTACTACAACCTTGGGGGTGTAAATCCTCTTACTTCCCAAGGTAATTATCCTAGCCAGGGTTTGAAATTGAGGGGTGTAAATTGTCTTACTACCTCAACAAAACCCTTGCAAAATAACTTTAAATTATTTACAATAATGGCGGAAAATAGGATAGGGGTGTATATCCTTATACTCCCTATCTAGCCTTGGCCAAAACAACCTTAACTTAAATTACCAATGATAATAAAAAGTAAAGAACCATACCATTTCAAGAAAAATCTTAACATGCCAATGCAAACCACCACAATAAGCTAGAAATGACCTCCAAAGGATAGCACATCATCATCATCAACTCCACAACCAAAGAGAAACCATATGATTAAAATTTCAGTCCAAGTACTTCTCACAAGAGGGAGAGTTATGTTAAAATGAGATCTTATGATATCTTATTTATACAAAATGTTACTAAGATAGTTTGCCCACATAATTTAGGGTAAAACATAATAATAGGGGTCAACAACCCTAATATTTCCCCTTTTTACAAAGTAATATGAAACAATTCACTTTAATTTGACTTTGTCACAAAGAAAACCCTAGTTTATAAAGACGTCACCCCTCTAGGGGAAGTTTTGGCACTAGGATAAAGTCGTTGGTGATGGAGGGGCGTAGAAAGGATTTCCAAAGCCACATGTCAATCATCCAAGTAACTTCCTTCATGGTCAAAGCCTCAAACCCCTCAAAACTTCCTTGTTCCAATGCATGTCAACCTCACCACCAAGCCCTAACCCCCCTAGGTGACGGCATGCCTCTAAAGGTGATGTTTTTCCTCTCCTAGGAAAAACATTTTTCATGTGGGGGATAGGTTATGTCATCCAAGTAATATTCTAGACCTCCAAAGTTTTATCTCTCTCATCTGACATGCGGGCCCTTGGCATCCACCTGTGGGATTCAAGCCCCCATGGAATCCCAAGCTAGGCTTGTTCTTCCAAAAATTTCCACCAACTAGGCCTTGCAAAGACAAATAAGCACACCCTCCAAGGATCTCAAGTCATAATATCATGATAAGTAAATCCAATCAATAAATGAGCCACCTAAGCATGTGCATCAATGATTACCATGTCAAACAGTTAATTCCTCAAAGACATTATGTGACTTGTCATGATTGAATATGGGAGGGTTGATGAGGTGTCCTATTGGGTAGATCTTTCCCTAGGTCAAGGAGAGTTTCCAAGAGATCCCTCTCTAATCCATGTAAAGTGGGTGAGGTGGTTAGGGTCAAGACTCAATTGGCATAGGGTTCATGACATACAAGGGATTGTAGTGTCTCATTCATGGGTG
The DNA here is from genome assembly GCA_009831015.1 of Picea engelmannii. NCBI lineage: Eukaryota > Viridiplantae > Streptophyta > Pinopsida > Pinales > Pinaceae > Picea > Picea engelmannii. Next base: position 77,096 of record ML821300.1, read on the forward strand.
CCTTTGTAGAGGGTGTGTGGTACCTTCGTTTTTAATGAAATTTTTCCAAGCCCATTATTTTTCCATTCTTTGTTTATTTTAAGGACAAGTTGAAGGTCATTTCCTTGGCATGGTTTCTAGATAATGACAATGTCACCCACAAATAACTAGTGGCAATGAGAAGGTTAGTTCGTGATGAGAACCCCTTTCTCTCAACCATGCAATTGAGAGCCATTACCCTAGCTTGGTGACCATATTATGGTAATTCCATACTGTTGGATATCCATGGAAATGATATATCAGCTCTTGATGAGACCTCATATCCTCCAACTAGCCTTTTTAAGCATTCTTAATCATATTTCTTGTGGGTCCCCCTTTTCTCAAGATAAGCGTTTCACTGCTTTTTTGGGTGATCCCTGGGAAAATCATCTACAAGGTTTGTACATGGGATTTTATCTTTTACCCAACAACAATACCTCTGGGCCTTCATCCCTTTCTTCCCACAGAATGAGGGACAACCCCTTCTTGGGTCAATACACCCTAAAATCCCAAGAGATAAGGAAATTGGGGGGAAATAATGATGGAAAGTGGTAAGTATAGTTGGGAACGATATGATGGCTCTTCAAGGGAGTTCCTAGTAGAAAACCCATCCCCAAGGAAGACCACTTACTAGGGCACAATTTTAAATCATGGCTCTTCAAGGGAGTTCCTAGTAGCAAACCCATCCCTAAGGAAGACCACTTACTAGGGTACAATGTCAACCACCAAGGTGAAGTAGGGAAAAAAGCATAATGTCCAAACATATATCATGAAATCTAAAGTAGTCTAGGATACAACATACTCAAATGCCTCAAATATTGAAATGATACTCACCATAATACCTAACTTGTACCTCATGGAGCAAGGCCAACTGTCTTCTGGAAGCCAGCTTGTGTGGTGGATTCCATATGAAAATCTATAGCCTTTGTGGTGGTGAGAAGGGTATCCATATGTGAAAAAGGATACTGCTAGTCATGTAGTATCTCAACACTCCATATCTACAACCTGAGGGCCTCGAGACATAATATCCTTAGTTATCCACAAAATGGGGATAAAACTTCCAAATTCACTACTAATATCTCTTATTTCACTTGTCATGGTTTAATAATTGTTTATATATTGATCGATCTGCTACTGCAAATTAGGGATAGCAAGGTTAACTTGCTTGTCCACCTAACATGCTATTTGCAAGTGTGGCTTTTCTTGTGTCTCGAGCAGGTACAAACACTTTTATAGGTAACCAAAGACCTAGAAACCTTAAACCAACCGGAGATGAGTCATAAAGGCCATGTTTCCATTCCATCATTGACCTTTAGGGGGATATTTCTCTTCCTTCCCTTTTGTCCATCTCAATCCCCCGGGGTCACCGAGATCGCCTCCCTAGAGTGACCTAGTCACCCTTGAAGTGCATGACCTATATCGAGGTGACATTGGGTATAGTGTCCATTAGTTGTCATTGCTTGGTGGTTGGGTCGGGATTTTCCCGAACTAAAACTTGTGCGATAACATCTTGGCGCCATTGTCGGGAAGGATTTTGAATCCTCTTCGTTCCCCAACGACACTTTGGCAAGATTCCCTCCCAAATCCTCTATCCCTTAGCTTTCCTGGTGGATTTCATGTCCCCTTCCAAGTGATCATGGGACATGGAAAAATCAGCCTAAGTGATTCTCGTAGGACATAGTCAGTGAAAAAGGGAATTAATTAATTATTTAATGTCCTAAGGGGAAAAGTGCCTAACAAAAATGACATTAGATAATTAAAAGGGGAAAAAAGGAAAAAGAGCCAAAAGTGACTTATGAAGAATATGAAAAGTCACTTAAATTTATTAAAGGGTAAAAAGGTCGCAAAAGAGTTAATGAATGAATTAAAAGGAAAAAAGAGGGCACCCTCTCTTATTCTGGCATTGGTATTTTCTAATTTCTCATTGAGAGAGCTCATTATGGTTTTGGAACTTTTGGGATGGAAACCCTAGGAGGATTTTTAGAGATTGGATTTGGTGGTGATACCATCCACCCTAGTTAGTCACATTGGAAGAAGAGATCACTTCAGATTTCTTCAGTGTGGTCGATGTTTTATCAATTTGATGGCTGATATTTTGGTTGTGGCTAAGGATTTCTTTGTGGCAATTGAGCTTTATCATTAGAGGCCAAGTTTCACTTATGTGTGGGGATTTATTCTTGAATGGCTGAGTTATTTTACTAAGGGGTCAAGCTACCCATTGAAGTTGGGTCGTATTCACCTAGAGACCCGAATTCCTCACCTTGTGGGGTGCATTTTACCAACTGGGAGCTACGTTTTTACTTGCTAGTAGTTTCTTATGTGTTGGGTGTAGCTAAGAGTTAAGAAAACAAGTTATTTGGAGATAGGTGGAGCTTCTAAAAAGATGGGAACATCCTTGTGTTGTTGGTGGTACTTTTATGATTGTAGAATAGGTATTAAAGTAGCGTGGAGGGCGACGTTTGGAAGAGTGAATATCCCAGACCATCCATGAACAAATTTATTCATTAAAGGGGGTGATTTCTACCACTTTGTGGCTGAGATCGATGCACAAGCAATTATTGTTCATTACCTCATATATTGGTTGCATAAAAAATTTATTTCACAGGCTTGTTCTCTTCCATTCGTCTATTGCAAGTGGTATTGTTTATATAGTCCAATATTAACACAGACCAGGAAGCTATTATCAATTTTGTGGGGTCATTGCACCATACTTCATCTACAAAAAATATGTATCATCTATGTTAAGGAAGTTTTATCACACAAGTTGTAGGTTGGGAAAATCCCGACCCAACCACTAAATGGCGACAACTAAGAGGAAACTACACCCAATGTCACCTCGATGTAGGTCCTGCACTTCAAGGGTGACTAGGTCACTCTAGGGAGGCAATCAATATGAACTTAGGGGGAAAAGGGATGTGAAAAGGGGAAAGGAAATAAAAAGTTCCCTAAGGTAAAATATCTAGATGGAAAATGGAAATCAAAGACGAGTCTCAAGTGGTTTAAAGGTTTCCAAAGACTTTGGTGAATTTCCTAGATGTTGGTAACTGCCCGAGACACAAGAAGAACCACTTTGAAATGATGTATGTTAGTTGGATCAGAAATTTAAGCTTGCTGTCCTTACTTTGCAGAAATAGATAATAGTATATATCAACAAGAAATAAGTATTATAGCCTCTTAAAATATTTCTCAAAGTTAAATGAAATATGCTTGAAGCAAAGTACATAATCACTAGAGAATTTCACGATCTATAGCATGAGAATTTAGCAATAAATTATGGCTGTCATAAAACATGTATGAAGAATTATTTTACATCCTTATGGTTGTAGAAATTTGTTTATGACAGTAGTGGAATCAACCACTAAAATCCTCAAAGAAGACACCCAAAAAATGCCTTAAACCTAGTAGAACAAGTTAGCAAAATTTTAGCAAATTTTGGAGGTGAAAGCACAAGTTAAGAGTGAATTCATCTTAGGGTTTCTGCAGTGAATTTATCAGCCTTATGGATGTAGAAAAACAATCCCTATATCAGAAATTTTATCCAACAAAAATCACTCGTAATTAGCTCAAAAGGTGCGCCTAGGTTAGTAGTGGGTGAGGGAAGATTTTTAGGCCTAGTCTAGCGTTAGTTTATGAGAAAAAGGGGTTAGTAGGCTAGGCTTAGTGAAACCCTAATGGATGTAAGTTAGTTTTACTAAAGAAGAAAGAATTTATGGTTGAAAGGGGATGCCTCAATGAGGCAAGGGAGCCAAAGGCTCAAAGAACACTTTCCCAAAGAGACAACTTTAAAGCTTGAAAATTTCACATTTACCAAGGCAACAATTTATTTCTCCAATGCAATAAGTAAATGACTATTGCCTTAAAAAATGGGTTAATGGATTAAAACAAAGAAATGTCTAGAGATACTACCTCCTTGGGGGTGTAAATCCTCTTACTCCGCAAGGCAAGTATTTCTAGCTAGGGTTTAGGCTAAGAGGGTGTATGCCCTTATACTTCTCTTATAAAACCCTTGTTAAAAAAATAACATGTAAGCATAAAGTGATGGAGACTAAGGTGGGGGTGTATTCCCTTATACTTCCCACCTATCTCTAGCAAATAACATTTACTTTTAAAATAAATCATAGCAACAATGTAGAAACCTTACCAATTCAAGGAAAAAAGTCAAGGCAAACCACCATAAAAGCTAGAGAAAATCCTTCCATGGCTAGCACATCACTTCCATCAACCAATAATCCAAGACATATCCATAAACAAAATCACAAGAGAGAGAACTAGCCAAAGCGAAAATTTCAGTCCAAGAGCCTCTCGCAATGGAGAGTTATGTTAAAATGAGATCTTATGATCTCTTATTTATACAAAATGTCACTAATATAGTTTTTCCACATAATTTAGGGTAAAAAAAAATACTAGGGGTAAAAAACCCTAATATTTCCCCTTTTTACAAAGTAATATTAAACAATTCACGTTAATATCACTCTTGCACAAAGAAAACCCTACTTTATCAAGATGTCACCCCTCTAGGGGA